>JAKWJA010000588.1:0-27173 GCA_027704765.1 Solanum habrochaites
TCATCCCACACCTCCCCACGGCCTCTTGCCGTTTGCTCTTCCTCGAGCTACAGCCCAGTGGCTTGCTCAGTCGTTTCTTGTCTTTCCGTTGTTGTGCTGGTGCGGGCGTTGCTCTAGTTCTAAACCATCTGCGAAATAGAGTTGAGATGGTCAGATACCAATTCGTATCGCCAGATACCATTGGACTCAAAGTAGATAGCACGAAAAGAAGAATGAAAGATGAAATTTTCCTAAAGTTCTTATAGCCTCTCAGGAAAAGTAAAGGCGTCCCCCTACGTTCATTAGACTCTACAGACCTGTTCTTGTGTGATGAGACCAAGGAACCTAATGCTCTGATACCAAGTTTGTCACGAACAATCAGGGACGCGACTGGCACCACATTACCCTCCTATGTGAGCGAACACCAATCTAAACCTTATCATTTCAATTAAATATCAACATAAAGTAATGCGGAAGACTTAAACTCATTAATAAACAATTCAATACTATTATTAATATCCAAAATCTGGAAGTCATCATCACAGAACATCTATTCAAATTACTTAAACTAGAATGTCTAAGAACAAAATAACTAAAAAGCTAGTCATGCCGGAAGTTCAAGGCATCAAAGACTTGAAGAAGAAGACCCAGTCCAAGCTAGACGCATTAGCTCACCCTGAATTTTCCGATGAATAGTGAAGACTGGCTCTGATCTACTGTTGAGTTGAAGTTGACGGAAACGTTTGCGTGCATACACAATAAACAAAGAGGAAAACATGAAAGTGGGGGTCAGTCTACACCAACACGTACTGAGTAGATTATCACGGCCCAACTCAAATAGGGAACAGTATATAACAATAATAATGTAAATCAACTACAATACTCAACATGTAGCAATAAAACATGATTCATCAATAACTAAACACGAGTTCACACGTGAGGACTAAGGCCTCAATACCATATCATTTGGGAATTAAGTTCATAGATTGAGTATATTCATTATCTTTCAAGATTCATTATCTTCTTCCTCTTGTGTCGGTACGTGACACTCCGATCCTCTATTTCTATCCTGGTGCCGGAACGTGGCACTCCGATCTCATTCTATTGGTACCGGAACGTGGCACCCGATCCATTTTCTATCCTGGTGTCGGAACGGACACTCCGATCCTCATATTCTATCCTGGTAGGAACGTGGCCCCGATCCATATATTATCTGGTGTCGGAACGGTGACACTCCGATCCTCATATTCATTCTATCCTGGTACCGGAACGTGGCACCCGATCCTCATATTCATTCTACCCGGTACCGGAACGTGGCACCCGATCCCCTAATCATCAAGCCTTCTTTTACACTAAAAGGCATCATCATTCTCATTATATAAGTGTATCAAGCCTTCTTTCATACTAAGGCATATCATTCTCATTATATAATATCAAGCGAATATTAGGGTTCTTTCAAGATTTGGGATTCAATAGCTTCATCATGCTTTGTTAATTCCACGCAATTTCATAATCATAAATCATGCAAGGCATACAACTTAAGCACATAGCAGGGTTTACAATACTATCAAAACACATAATATCACTATTAAAGTTACTACGAATACGTAACATAAACCATAACCTACCTCCACCGAAGAATTGAATCAACAAGCTATCTTCTCAAAATCCTTGCTATCCTCTTCGTTTCTCTCTCTACTAGTTCGTTTGTTCCTCTCTTTTCTGTTCTTTTCTTTGTTTTGTTTTATCAAACCCTCCTTCTTTTTACCCTAATTAAAAGTATAATTAAGTGTAAAGGAGGACAATAAAACCACTAATTAACTTAAGGTTCCTCTTTACCCCCAAGTAATAGACCTATTAATATTAACCTCAATCTTTATAGTTAAGGAAAGAATAGTCCAAAACGACCCCTAAAAAATGTAGAGGAATCCTATTTTGCCTGGACTGCGCAACCTGTGACGGGCCGTGTGCCTGCGACGGTCGTCACACAGGTCGTCGCAGCTCCCTCGAACTCACGTAGCCTGTGACAGCCCGTCACAGCTGTGACGGTCCGTTCTGTTCCTCCGTCATGACGGTCAGAAACTGTTTCTTGTACAAAATCTCAAAAATGAAGTGTTTTGCAACGAAAACTCACGAGGTTCGGTTGGATGTGACGGCACGTCCTGCAGGTCCGTCACAATTTAAGCGAGTCGATTTTAGTACCCAATTTCAAAATTCTAAGTGTCATGGGACGACACCTCCTCTGACGGCGCGTCGTGACTATGACGGTCCGTCGTTACCTCCGGTCCCAGCCAGTTTTTTTTTTCAGAAATAAAATCTGTTGCTCAAAACGACTAAACAGGTCGTTACAGATTAACTCTTTATTTCTAACTCAATCTATTAGATGGGAGTTGATAACCCCAAATCACCGTTTATAATTATATTTCCTAATCTTAACTTCTAGTTAGAATATAGGTGAGTTCCTAATACTTGCGATCATTAAAAAAATAATATTTATGAAGAAACCATGATGGAAAATAATCACCTTTAATGTGAAGATTTTACGATAACGAATCTAGTATCCTTCTTCTTATGTAAAGTTCTATAAATCTAGTCATAACTAGTTGTGAATAATAATGAAAACAATTGTAATAACCAAAAAAAATAAAATATTAAGATGAAAGAAACCTTGATTAATATAGCTCTTACAAGAGTATATGCTTCGTATCACGATAATCTTCTATGAAAGTAGTAATTTAACCTAAGAACAATTCTAGGGTAGTTCATAGCCAAAAATGATTTAAAAAAAAACTATGGGTGTGTTTGGTATGAAGGAAAACATTTCTAATTTTCTCATTTTTGGTTAGGTCAAAAAAATGTTTTACAAATCAACTCATTTTCCTCAAATTTAAGGAAAATAACTTTCCTTCAAAACATAAGGAAAATATTTTTCAAAACTCTCTTTCAACCTCCCCTATCCACCCTTACCCTACCAGCCCCCAACCCACCTCCCTACCCCTAAAAAAATTGAAGTTTAACTTTAAAAAATATTTTCAACTTTATACTTTCATTTTTTCACCCTACCCTCGACCCCCTACCAATCCCATCCAAAAAAAAAAAAATTACGTTTGTTTTTAAGAAATATTTTAAACATTGAAATTTCATTTTTTTAACCCCTACACCTCGACCCCTCCCCCCCCTCCCAAATCCCATTAGCCCCTTACTAATTTATTTTTTTAAAAAAACCAACTTCAAAAATTATTTTCTACTCTAGTAAAATATAAAAGATATTTCATTCAAAAACTAAACACTAAAATATTTTTTCTGAAAATATTTTTACTCACCAATCAAACATGAGAAAATAAGTCAAATATCTACTTGTTTTTCACGAAAATATTTTCTTTTCATACCAAACACACCCTATATTCAAATGATAATGTTTCCCCCTCAAACATCGTCCTTATAATCCATTTATAATAGTAGAACGAAAACTAAATGTCATTGGAACTTTGTTTTGCCTTTTCACATCTTTGATCTCTAAAATAAGGGTGTGTGGCCAATATTCATCACAGGGAAGAAGGAACGCGAACGCGCACCTAGGTCAATCACGGACAGAGATTTGCTTTTCAGTACGTCATAAGAAAATTTGATCTCTGAATCGCATTCGGTTTGGTGTGTGTTGCTGAGGCCATGCGTGGTGTGTGTCCCATGTATCAAACTCCTTTTCTTCGGTCTGCTTGACTCTGTGGTTATATGAAGAAATAAACACAAAGAGGCTTAACTAAGAAAACTGCTCGTGTAGGCATCACAAATACGGTCAAAAGAGTATGTTAAACAAGAAATGTCTTAGAAAACACATACACCATTTTTTATACAAAGTTCAAATTTTCACACACATGACAAATTCTAAATGTCTAATATACACGAATACAGAAATATTTACCACACATGACACATTAATAATTTTGAACATAGGTACCTAGGGCTCCAATTTTCAGAACATAATCACATTGAGTGACATTATACTTTTTGTATTTATGAATTCCTATGAGATCAAGAAGTTTCTACTTTTTAGAGTACCTAGATTTAACTAGTGATGGATTTTATCATTCTAATGCACCTTGTCACGTTCCAAGCTTACACCCTTGGTGTGACCCACACTCGAGAATATTGCTGATCCCAAGAGAACCTCTCACCTGACCTGACTTAAGACTATTAAAAATACTTAAAAAGTAAGCTGAAATCTCAATAGATAACATAGAATGTATATAGAAATATTCACTAGCCAAAATGACACTCAAGTCTCAAAGATCAAAACATGAACAGAAAGACACAAGAACCAACATCAACTAACTGTCTATAAAGCCTCTAACAATCGAGATGAACGTCACTACAAGACTCACGATATATTAATGAACTAGCTAATAAGGTAATAAAAATGAGGTCTTCCGGAAGCAAGGAGGCTCACCAAAAACTCTGAAGCTCAACTAGAATCAATGATGCGTTGCGTGCGAATTTTGGTTATCTGTATCTGCATCATAAAAAGACGCAGACCAATTGGCATCAGTATATTGAACGTACGAGCATGCAACGGGAATTCTAAACAAGAAATAAGCTTGAAATGAATCTGAAAGAACCAACCTGGCTCAACTCAACTCAAACTTAACTCAATTCTATATGAGCAATAATATGAATGCAATATTAAGAAAAACTTTTAAAACATGGATAACAACTTTGTGTATTGAGAAATTCAACAATAATTCAGTTGTATGCAAAGATACAATATAAACTCTCTTTGTATATAAAAATACAATTAACTTTGTGTATATTGGAATACAAAATACTTCTGTGAGAGTTTCTTTAACCGACAACCATCACTTAAGAACTTTGTGATGATATAATGTTTTGCCTCACGCAACCATGGTTGTCCTATACCTTGCCGAGTATATCGAACCTCACTACTAAGTGGATCCACTAGTCGATGCCAAAAAGCACTAAGGAATCATCTAATGACCCTTTTCAATCCATGATGGGTACATGGTTTATACGGGTGGGAGTTATCTGAACTCTCTCTCATATCAGTGTTCAATATTACTCCCTAAATATAATTAACTCGCTCATATGTTCAAATACATAACTCTTTCTGTAGTTTGAGATAATTACTCAAAAACTATTCCAAAGGCTCTCTAGAAAATTAGTCTTTCCTCTCTTGCTTAATTGTGAAAACATTTACTCTTTACTGAAAAACTAGCTCAAAAGAATCGGTGTTCCCTTTCTTGTTTAAATGTGAATACTCTTTGGAAATATATAGTCCCAGTATGCTCTTTTGAAGAAATGAACTTCACTCTTTTCTTTTTTCTCTTTACTCAACTCAAAACTCAAGTCTTAAAATAAGTTTAAAGCATTTATAAAAAAGACTTATGAAAATACTCCAAGAACTATCTACTAGACTCGACTCTTAGCTTTCCTTAAATTTGAATTTATGAATTCAAGGTTACGATTCATGTTTATGGATGATATGATGATGCTTAGTCATATCTTAGAGTGTAGAAATCAACTAGAAAACATAGAAACGTTTCAAGGAAACTCAAACAGAAAGAAGTGGGAAAGGGTAGGGGACCTGGCGACCTTGGGGGTCTGAGTGGCACCGGGCGCTAGAGGGTAACTTACAGAATTGGGTTTGGGGCGCTCTCAGTGGCGCAACGCCCCAGAACCCTATCCGTAGAATCTTATGTGGGGCGCTCTGACAGGCGCACACCCCACCTCTTTTTCTTAGGTTTTTGACATATTTTCTTGCTTATTTTTTTAATCTTAATTTGTCTAGATTCAATTGGTTCTTTTCCCAACACTTAGATTCGAATACCCAATCAAAGTATACAAGAATCTATTCAAAACTAACTTTAAATCTCATGAAACTAACTCAAGAACTCAATCAAGAGCCCAATAGAAACTTCAACAAAATCTATCAACAACTCAATTTCTCTACTTTCAAGAATGTAAATACGCTGAAATAAATCATGATTGACGCATGAGTTAACGAACCCAACACTATGTTATCTCACATACCTCGTAGGGATTAACCTTTGGGAAAATCAACAAGCGAAACCTCAAGAATGATGAACTTTGGCTTTTCTTCTCTTTTCTCCTTTTTTTCTCATCTCTCAAAGCCCTAATGTAATTTTATGAAGCGTAAATTGAACCAAATTAAATCAGTTAGACCCAAATAAATTACTAAAATCAGATTTCATTAATTGGGTAATGAAAAGGCCAAAATACCCTTTAAAAATTCGGTCAACTTTACTTATCTAGACAACATAACTTCGAACAAACATATCTCTCTCATATGAACTCGAAATTTAGCAAATTCAGCGGTGTTGGAAGATTCAAAGAACTTTCATTTAATATATTATATTACTCCTAGCTCATCACAGAGTTATGATCGTTTGAAGTTGATTCAATACTTTATACTTAGCAAAACTTGCCAAACTTTCCAAATATAGTCTTTCCAATAATGGTTTCTTTTGAGTTCTTTCTAAAAGTGGGGCATTACAATATCCCCCTTGAAAACATTCGTCCTCGAATGAGATTACTCTTACTAGGCTAAGGGCATAACATCTAAAATTCAACTCAAATATCAAACGAGTAAATTTAACACATTCAGTATGTCAACTAAAGAGTACAAAGAAGAGAATTAGTATCTTGATCTGGAATTTTTCTGGCCTCAAAGAGAAATGAATATCTCTTCTTCATATCTTCCTCAGCTTCCCAAGTACCTCCTTCGACGCGTTTGTAATGAAACACATGGAAACCGAATGCCAAGTAATTGAAAAAATATTCAAAAATTTCTAACGACTAACCTACACAAGCAAATATTTTAACCAATATGTACCAAATCTTCAACAAAATTGAGAAGCATACTAAAATGTATTATAAGCTATGGATAGGTACTTAGAAGAGATGTTCCGATTGACCTTGAGGTAGGTATACTTCGTTTCTTTGGCAGCCGCTCCAACACATGCATGCCAGAGCTCCATCACTTTGATGATTGATGTCACCGCCGACGGATTTGACATCAAACTTCTAGCCGTCTTTGCTGAAGCTGCCGTGAATCCAATGACACCAGCACAATTGTTTCTTCTCTGACATTGTTATCTATAGAAACCCTAAGGTGTAATTAGTGCACAACTATCGAATTGAGAGAAATTGGACAAAAGAGGAGAAGGAACAATGAGATAAGGTACAATGGCATTAGGAAAATCGCAAGAAAAGAAAAGGTCCCCGCCTTAATATTATGGAATTTTAATTTTTTAGAATTAACAGGGTTAATGACCCCCACAAATTGCTATGGAATTAGAGGGGTTATTCAGACCTCTGCAATTAGATGTGGTACGTAAGTTGTATTAACCTCCTCAAAAAAATCCCTACAATTTAGAGGTTTGTTGGTCGTGAATTCTCTCTCTATATATACATATAGAGAGAAAGAGAGTTAAATAAAAATGAGTAAGTTAATCAACTAAAACTCATATTTTAAATGGGGTAAACTGAATATACCAATGGATAATATGGGTAACCATATTACCCATATTAATTATATTCAAGATCTAGTTAAAAACTTTAAAAGCAAAAATAAAATAAAATTATCACTTAATTCCACCCATACCAGCCCCCCCCCCCCTCCTCCAAAAAAAAATATTGAAAAATAAATAAATAATAAATTACAACCAATCCCCCAACTCGTACGACCAACACCCCCCCATACATCCATCTCAAAAAAAGTGAGAAATTTTGAAAAACTTCATAATTTTTTTTTTTCAAAAAAATTAACACCACCAACACCCCTACCTCCTCCCCCCCCCCCCCTCCCAAAAAAGAATTCATTAGATTTTTTTTAAAAATTCCAACACCCAAAACCCTCCCCTCCTCCCCCTCCCCCCATCCCACATAAACTAAACAAAAATTTTTAATTTTAATGTCCTTTTTTTAAAAAAAATAAGATCACTTCCTCCACTAGAACCCCCCCCCCCTCCTCCCCTTACCGCCCCCACTCCGTATCACCCCCTATCCAATAATTTAAGAAAAAGGTTCATCTTTTTTAATCAATTTTTTTTTTAACAACCCCACCCTTGTTATAATTTTTTTTTGTGTTGCTTTTACCCATTTTATTCATTCAACTATCCATTTTTAAATGGTAATATGGGTATTACTCATTTTTTATCCATTTTCAAATGAGTTGTATGCCAATTCATTTAATATAGGTAATATGAATGGATCCCATATTATATACCCATTTTGCCCACCAACCGACCCCACCCCCTACCCCCACCCTATCCCCCCCCCCGACACAACCACCCGACATCTACAAACACACACACACACACACACAAACACACACACACACATGCACACACACAAACACGTAGGCACGCGCACACACACCAAATTTTACACTACCAAGTGTTTCATTAAATTTCAGTAGAAAAATCTGCCGAATCAGTTCTCGTTATTCTGATTAAGACTCATTTACATGAGTATATGCAAAAGCGTCCATTAAGGAATACGATAAATGTTAAAGAAATGCTTGAACACAGTGTTAAAACAGACCTCCCCCTGTAGAATAAAACACTAATATAATATCGTATCAAAATAGAATTGGAATATATTGAAATAGAAATAATCAAGAAAGCATCATACGAAAGCTAACAATTGCAATCGCAAACCTTAAAGTCAATAATAAAACGATAAAGGAAATTATATCGAAAACCATAATAATTTAGATGGAATTAATATGGATTCGACTAATTGGCCTAATATATGAAAAACCAAGAATTAAAACTAATTGAATAAAGAAAATACTTTAACCTAATTGACTAACCTATAAAAAATTAATCTCAAAAAACATAAAACCAATGTAGAGAATAAGAATAATCCTAGCTTAAATAAAATTCGAAAAAAAACAACCCAAAATAACACTCTCAATACCATATTGAAACAACTTGAGTAAGAACATCCATACTAAGAGTTGTAATGTTCCTGACTTTTTTGGTTTCATCTTTAAGCCTTGGTTCAATAATTTCCATTAAAGACACCAAATGTGGTTGAATAGCACCCGAACCAACGAGAAGAGCAGTTGAACGCATGAGAATCGCGATTTGATGAACAATCATAATACCTGTATGACGAGCCTGCCATGATTTCATGTTATGTTAAAAGAAGTTGACGATCAGTTAGTTAGTTGCAGTAACTAACTATTCAAAAAGTTAGTTAGCAGTTAAAATTATTTAGAAGTTAATTAGGCCTATTGTTGTAATTTCAAATTAATAGTTTGTTTCTCGTTTAGTGTGCTGAATTAGTTAGTAAGTTAGTAGATATTTTGCTTTGTTACAGCTTCTGATTGATATATAAGCAATGCAGAGCATCACATGTTTGGTATGCAAATCAATACAATAGTTCCATTTTCTCTTCTTCATCTTGCAGCTTCCTCAAGGTTCTTCAATGGACTGAAGAACTTGGAAGCCTACTGTTTTTTGTTCATGGTATCAGAGCAGTGTGATCTGTAGAATTAGTGGAGTTTAAATCTCTGTCCATTGGTGAGAATCTGTGCTTAGAATCTGCAGACATGGTGGGAATGAGATAATCAGAATGATCCATATTCATTGAAAGTTCAGTAATTCAAGTGTTGTGTTGATTCCTCCATCAAGCTAATTGGATCTGAAAATATGGAGTTTTGGAGTGGGCAATGAGGATTGCATTACAGGGAGAGGAAGTATGGTTGTAACTGGTGCCTCAACTATAGATTTGTACCAATATGAATTTTCATCTCAATGGGAAACTTGCAATGCAGTGTGTTATCCTGGCTGATGACCAGTCATTGACAGAGCTCCTTATGGCTCGTATATGCCACAAATTCTTTCTCAATTATGGAATGATCCTAAAGGAAGAATTTGAGCATGAATATAGGGTAAGGATCTATCAATTGTGCGTAGACCTATCACCACTCACCACTCTCCACAGGTACAGATACTGTATCCATTACTTCTCAAAGTTAAAAAAAGTATGGAATGAGTATGATGCTATAGTTCCAAATCCATGTCAGTCCTTGTTCTCAATCGAGATTATTGAGCATTTGGCGCAGATTAGATTGATTAAATTCCTAGTGCCTGAATGAATCATATGATCAGGCTCGGGACGGATACTACGTAAAGGCATCAAACCATCAATGAATCAAGCTTATGCTATGATTATAGAGGATGAGATCCAACACTCAAGTTATATGGATAATGTCAGTTGAAAAAACCAAGTTCAATGGTGACTGAGTGTTAACCGCACAGGATCAAGAGTTGGAAAGGAGACCTACAAAGGGAAGAAATGTGGATTATTTTCATTTCCTGGTCACACAAAGGATATTTGCTACAAAAGCTGATTGGCTTCCAAGTGACTGGAAACAAAGGAGAACCAGGTTATGGAAATGGGAATGGCAAAATGAGAATGGTACCTGCACAAGTCAATTTCAATTGATATGGAGGATCAAAGTTCAGAATACTACTGTGGGTATATGGACGAGGATATCAGTCTGCACATAACCATCTCTATGATCAACTGTGATCATCCTAATATTGTAGCAACTAATCAGGTGGAAAAGATAACATATTAAAGGTGCCAAAGGGACAAACATTCACTGAGAAGGAGTTAAACAAACACATATGGAGATGCTACAGAGATGATAAAAGAAACAAACAAGTCAATATGGCAGGTATTAACTACTTTCTTATGACAAATCTATATTCAAGATTGGATGGGTGTTGATTCAGGTGGCAACTCATCATATCATTGGGCAATAAATATTACTGATGAGACTGAATTTAAACAAAGTCACAATGAATCAAGTCATCTTCCAACAGGTGACAAGGTTCAGTCAGTCATATTGGTGAACAACCGATATTGGATAGTGCAGTGGCCAGAAGTGTCTTGCCATGTGCCAAGATTTCAGTTCAGTTTATTATCAGTGTCAAAGATTACAATAGCCCTAAATTTAAAATATTTTTTTATTTCTCCTAGCTTTTTATACCCTGACTTTGTGTGTTTCAGGACCTTTGGCCAGTGGCAGGGTAAAGGGGGATTGGGTAAGAGAAGAGGAGGATACACAATTTTAAAGCTAACTTTTCATCTAAACAAGAAGGAAGAAATTAATGTTGTGCGCTCTCAGGAAAATAGTAGCTGCAGGAACTGCAATACAGACACATATATATGGCACAGAGGTTCGGAATCCGTCTCAACATATTTGAGATATCTCAATTAGACCACAAGCAGTAAAGGTGATGGAGTAATCAACTCATTGTCCTTTTTTCCTTTCGCCAAGCAACTAGACTTCCTTTTCCTATTAGTACTACTAATCATCCATACTGTTTGAGTTTTGTTCATCATGGATCTTGGGGACCTTTAAGATCCCTACTCTAGATAGAAAGCTTACGCTTGACATAGTAGATGACTATAGTAGATTTTTATGGTTCATTTGGTTGCAATTAAAATCTGAAACCATTGTGGCTATCAAATTTCTTCTCAATGAATGAATACTCCGTTCAATCTCATGTCAAAATTGTGAATCAGACAATGACACAAAGTTCACCTTAATTCACAGTGTAATATTTGTATTCATCCATCTGGACTATTACAGTCAGATGGTTGTCCTCACACACCACAACAAAATTGTGTGGTTGAAGAAATCAAGACACTCCTTACTATAGCAAGAGGCAATCAGATTTCAACTCATCTCCCTATCAGATTTTTTGGGTTATTGCATTAAGACTGCAGTTATTTGATGAATAGAATTCCCTCCATCAGCCAACTCCCAACAAGAGTGCCTATGATTACTTTCATTGTAACAACCTAGTTTGTCTCATCTAACAAGTTATAGGTTGTCTTTGCTAAGGGGGGGTATGCTACAACAATTCCTACAAGGATGTTTTTTCCACAGCAAGAGCTAGTGCACTATTCTCTAGGGTATTCAAATTACAGAACGGCCTATGATATTGTTGGATATCCCTTCTACTAATGTGATGTGAATAGAATGTGATATTTCATGAAGAAGTATTTCCATTTGCTAAGTTGAGCCTCAACCTTGATCCTTAGTTGTTGTACATGGTTCACACCTTTAGAGAAAACAGAAAGAATCAAGTGTTGAAAAGCTGAGAATGATAAGAAGATAATAGGGAAGCCTGCAGACCCTGGTAGCAGTTATGAAGACAGTCGAATGATGAGGAAGTTGAAATTCTTCAGTAGATCAGATGCTAGACCTAGTCCACAGAGGAAGTTTCTAAAAATCTCATGCAATACACAAAAAAAAAACAACCATCACATGTTGACTCTCATATTGAAATCTTCAAAACCCAAAGCATCAAAGGAGCACTGTGGATGAAAGATTATTATGCCATTACTAAAAGAAATAGTAAGCAACCAAACATCCTATGGCTAGTTATCTGAATTATGAAAAAGTTAAAACCTGAGTGCAGAAGTTTTTTTGAGTAAACTTTCAGATATGTAGAACCTAAGAATTTCAGTCAAGCTTCACAAGATGAAGGTGATACAGCTATGAAGCAGTAAATCAAAGCTCTTGAAGAAAATAATACATAGGCAAGTTTTGGCTAAAACCAGCAGCATGCATGACTGTTGGTCTCCATTGGATATAATAAAGTAAAATATCAGGCAAATGGTGAATTAAAGGTTAAAAAAAGTCAAACTTTGTAGGCAAAGGTATACAGTCAGCCAGAAGGACTAGATTATCATGACAACACTTTTTCTCCAGTAGCCAATATGGTAAATAGTCAGATGTTTCATTGCCATTATCATTATTAAAATGGCTGGACATTGTAACCAGATGGATGTTCATAATGCTTTCTTCACAAGGTGATTTAGATGAAGAGGTCATATGCAAATGTCCTGAAGGTTTTGCAAAACCAGTGAAAACAAAGTCTGCCAGTTGTTGAAGTCTTTTGTATGGACTTAAACAAGCCTCAAAAACAGTGGAACCTGAACTTACAAAGGTATTACAAGCCACGGTTTTAGTCAGAGTGCCTCATGACTACTCACTGTTCAACTAAAAAGGGTGAAGATTGGTCATTTTGCTAGTTTTTGTAGATTGATCTATTGATCACCAGGAAGTAACACACAACTATTACTGAAGTTAAGGCCATGTCTACAACACAATTCAAACTGAAAGGTCTAGGTTGAACTTAAATTTTTTCTTAGGCTGAAGTGTTAAGGTCCTCTGGCGGAATTATTTTGAATCAACGGAAATATGGATATTGGAACTTAATGCGGAGGCTGGATTAACAGGTGCTAAACTTGCATCCCTCCATGGAGTCCAAGTTTGAGATTGACTTTAGTTAGAGCAGGGAACAAGCAATGGCATAGTACCGATATTGTGTTGCAATGACATTACTTCATATCAAAGATTGGTTGGTAAGTTATATGTAGCTATCACCAGGCCTAGATATAGTTATGCAGTGCAAACCTTATAGTCCAATTCATGCAATCTCCCAATAATCACATATGTAAGCAACTACTAGAGTGATTAGTATTTTAAAGGTTCAGTTTGGGTCAGTGTTTTTGGTTACTTCTGAACCTACTAACACAATACTTTGTTGGTGTTATTCTGATTGGGCAGCCTGTCCGACCACAAGAAGATCCAATCACACGGTTATTCATTAAGATTTGGAAGTCCTTAGTTTTCTTGGAAATCAAGAACTCAACAAACTGTTTTCAAGAAGCTCAGCTGTAAAGCTGAGTCCAGAAGTGGCATCATCAGCATCCCTCTGAAATCACTTGTCTTCTAGGATGTATCAAGTGGAATTAAGAGTGGATGTTCAGCTTCCTATTACCATCTTCAGTGACACAAAAGCAAATCAGCTATACAACTAGAGCTAATTCCAGTGTACTGAAAGGACAACACACTTGAGATAGATTGCCATTTATTCCGGGAAAGATCAAAGTCAGGATAAGTTGACACTGCTTTATTACCACACCAACACAACTCACGACATATTGACAAAAGGGCTAAGCCAATTTCACCATTGCATCTCTAGGAAAGCTTTGGAGTGATCCGTTATGCACTCTCAGCTGAGGGGGTGGTGTTAAAAGAAGATGACGATTAGTTTTAGTTAGTTGCAGTAACTAACTATTTCAAAAGTTAGTTGCAGTGTAAAATTAGTTTAGTATTTTATTAGGCTATTATCTGTAAATTTCAAATTAATACTACTAGTTTGTTACCTACCAAAACCCTCGTTTTGTGCTGAATAAGTTAGTTAGTTAGTAGATATTTTGCTTTGTTACAACTTCTGATTGCTATATAAGAAATGCAGAGCATCACATGTTTGGTATACAAATCAATACAACAGTTCCATTTTCTCTTCTTCATCTTGCAGCTTCCTCAAGGTTCTTCAATGGAGTGAAGAACTTGGAAGCCTACTGTTTTTTGTTCATGTTACAACAAGTTTCTCTTAATAATGGAAGTATAGCAGGAATATCTAATGTAGATGCAACAATACTAAAACATATAGCAGTTGCGTTCCTCACATATTCATCCATGTCGTCTATATCAGGACGCATTGCATCATCAATCATAGTAGATATACTAGTAGTTTTGCTAAAATAAGATATGATTTTACTTGCTCGTTGTCCTTGTGAATTAACATAGGAATATTCAAAATAATGACTCTTTGCACAATTCTCTTCCTCTCCTCTTCTGGAACTCCAAAGTTATTTGCTCCTCCGCTATCTGCATAGTTTGCGTGTCCAGCTGGTCCATCTTGAAAATCAATTTTTCCAAATCAATCTGATGAAAAAAGAACAAAAATAATCCAATACACACACAAATCAATCCTAATCTTAATTAGAATGAGATTCAAATTAACAAAAATATAGACTAAAAATATCTTTCTAAAACTAATTTGGGACGGAGAAGGATTAATGAAAATATAAGCATACTACTTAAATTTGGCGTAAATAGATATTTATGCCTTATTTGTCGTGTATATCCAAAATTGGAAGGGAGCGACTGCAGAGATAGGTGGAAATTTGTGGGTTCAAATTAAGCTTGTTTCGAAGATTCGTTAGTTGTATTGTAAAATTTTGTTATATTATTATTATTATTATTATTATATTATTATATTATTATATATAGAAAAATGCTAAAATATCTTGAAGTATGAACCATGGTTTAAAAATTATCCTCCACCCACCTATTAGGTTCCAAAATATCTTTTCACCACTATTGACTCCAAATACCCTTGTAAGGTTCAAAATTGACCATTATTTAAGATTTCAAATAACACTATTTTAAAAATATTTTAAAAAATACTTGCAGCTCAACTATTGAAGATTAATTAATTATTAATATTATTTATAAATCAACCACTATCGCACCCAGTACTAATTAAGCTCCACCCAATTTATAAACCATTTCTAATATTAAAATCACCCTAAACACTACTACTAAAGCACGACGAAATTATCAATTTCTCAAAATTACATTCAAAATTATTGAGTCCGAATTGAAGCCCCAATTAAATTTAGGTTGAGCCGCTAATTTAGGAGGACACTTTTAATAGGATTTTTATTCAAGCTTGAATTCAAAATTTATGATTAAAGGTAAAGAAGTAGCATCTCTTGAACTAATTCATGCACTTTTAAATATAATTTTATAAATATTTATTATTTATTTAAAATATTAAAACTTTAATATATTCTTTTTAAAAAAAGTTATCTGTTAAAGTAACATCACATAATTGATGCGAAAAATAATTAAGATGAACCATCAAACTTTTAAGTTTTTGATCAATTTTTATTTAGACACTTGAATTATCCTTTTGATGAAGGCTTAGAATGTTTAACAATGTCTTCTATAGGCATTTTCGCCTCAAATTTTAAAAACACTCATCTTGTAGTAGCTTTTTTGTTTGTGCATTAGTAATGGAGTCGAGTTTATTAAGTGGATGTGGTTTATTAGTAACGGTGGATATATATTGTTAGATAAATTATATGGATAGTTAAATATAACAAATAGTTGAGCGGCGTGTATATAAAATATTTAATATGTTAAATTTAAAATCGTTAAATAAGTGGTTAATTTTTAACAAAGATGGATGACAAGGGTATTTTATAACCAGTAGGTGGATGGAAAATAATTTGTATCATTTTTGATACTTTAAGGATATTTAAGACCTTTTTTCGTTATTATTATTATCTATATACTTTTGAACTCCTTAACAATTGATTGAGATTTCAGTAGTAAAAATTATTAAAGGAGTGGTGAAAACGTTTTTCACAAATCCTCAAACTTTTAACTATGACTTTGCCTCTCGAGGAAGGTTAGTCAAATAAATTAAAGGATACATTTATTTATTATAATTTGTGAGCTTTGGATTACTTACGTGTTTGACATTCATATTTGTCATATGTATTCTAAAAAAACTTTCACGTCTGTCCTCTATCACTTAATTGCCAAACAAAACTTTCACGTCTGTCCTCTATCACTTAATTGTCAAAAATTCTAGCTCTTTGGTTGTGGTCGATCAATATTCAATGGCGGTGAAACTCTTGGTTGTTGCTCTCTTCTTCTCATTCTGTGTTTTCTTCCCTCTGGCTTCAGCCAATTTCACCTGACTTCCACTGTTGCAGTGAGTTTTCATTCTCAAATTCATATGAATTTACTTCCTAATAATATAATTATTCAATCACAGAAGTTTATTAATGTCAGCTGTAATAGATGAATCTCTGTAAATTGATCATCAGTATTTCATATCTAAATCATTAATATATTTAAAATTACTATAAGAGTATATAATTAACGTACTTCATATTTCGATAAATTATTATTTACATGTCATTATCTATGATATGATCACTACACTTGACATTCATTCAAGATTGAACATAAAAATCTTGATAGAACTTGTTTTGTACAGTACTTTACGATGTTCTATTGTCTATTTTATAAAATGAGATAATTATATATCGAAGGTTATTCGTACAAATAATTAAACAATTAATTATATATATAAAATCTAATTAATTATTATCATGACATTTTATGAGTATCATCACGTATTTCATACTCGAATGATTTATAAGTTAGCTCTTCACCTCTATATTAATACATAAGATGTTAAGTTCATGGATTGAGAGTTGACTCATAGAACTTGTACATTTATCTCCTAATTTATATCAACATAATTTCATACTCTAAATATATATTATTGATGTTTTTTTTATTTCACGAATTCTAACTTTTTATTTATAAAAGTATACAAAATTGTTACACTTTTCAAAATAATTAACTTTACGCTTAAAATGAAAATTTAGTATTATGCACAATAGCAAAATTATGATTAATAAGGATATTTTAAACAAGTTGAACCCCGAATGTCACTTTTATTAAAATTAGTTAGATTAAATAAAAAATAATAACCTCATGAGATCAGTGTCACATTAAATTTTAAGATAAATCAAAAGTAATTATGTTAAATTAAATAATATTGACATCAAGAAACCGATACTTTATATTAATTTATTTCTTAGCTTATATAAAACCATCATTCGAATAGAAATTTATTTAAAATTAATTGAAAATATTAATTTATTAATATTCTACATTTTAAATTCAGACAAGATAATATTTGATTTTTAATTTGCTAAGCATTACCTATCACTTTAGGTCAGTTTTAATAAAACTGATAAATAAAAACAAATATATTGAAGTCACTATATAAATTTTTTAATGAAGATGATTTAGATACATTCTATTTAATTTTATAGACTTTTGAAAATTGTTATTATATTTTTTTTATACAAAATCGGCCTCCGAAAAATAATTTAAATAAAATTAATTCAAAATAATTCTCTATTTTATTTTTTACATTTAATTGAGAAAAAAATATTTTTTATTTTTTATTTATTTATTTAGTACCGACATCAAGAGGTCGGTTATTAATGTAATTCAATTTTTTGGAAAATATTTCAACCTCCAAAGATCGGTATTTGATTTTTTTCGCTTTTTCTTGCACAAAAATCAACTCTTTCTAGTCAATTTTCTTTAAAATTTGTTTTATTCTTTTTAACAATACTGACTTCCGATTGAAGTTAGTAACTTTTAGATCGGTATTCACTATTTTTTTAATAGCGATACTACATTCGAAGTAATGTGTCAAACTCTAAGCAAACACTTCTGTGCAAAATTTACTTATTTAATTTACCTAATTAATAGGAATATAATACTTTAATTTATACAAGATGCATAAATAATAAATACTAGTATATCATGATTGATATAGACAATATCGAAAACACTAATAAATTTGATACTTAATTACTTCCACTCAGTAGTGTATCGGTCTAAAAACAAAATCAGATGGAGAACATTTATTTAAATGAATCAAAAGGATTATAGTACTTTGAACTTCTTCAAACCCCCGAAAATGATAGTAAAAAGACTAGCAAAGATATTCATGATTTATCTTTTCAATTTTTTTGAGAATTTGAATAAAAATTGAAATATATTTAATGGATTAAGAGAAGAATTTTGAATCTTAAAATTTTCAACAATTTTGAATCAAAATCGAAAGAATCTTCGATGAAGTGGAGAAAAATTTCAAATTTCAAAATACTCAACAATCATGAATCAATTGAACAGATCTTCAATAAACTTAAAGATTCACAAATAAAATCGTTTTCACACTTTCTATCCTTCATAACTCACCTCGTTATCGAAATTCCTGAATGTCTTAACAAAATCAATATATTCATCTTGTATCGGCCACTGTAAGAAAATTTTGAATCTGTTACATTTTTATAGATGGAGGAGATGAAAATCTTGTATCAGTAACTTCGATCGAATTCTTTGAACCTATTACGATTTCTAATAGATGGAGGAGATGAAAATCTTGTATCAGTCACTTTGGTCGAATACTTTGGATCTGTTACGATTTCTGATAGATGGAGGATATGAAAATTTGAATTTTGAATTCTTTTAAGTTGTTACAGTTTGAATAGATTGATATCAATCTGTTTTGCATTTTGTGTGATTTGGAGGAATGAAATTATGTTTGTATTTGGGTTCCATATTAAGTGCAATTGATCGTGTTTATGAGTGATGTATTCAGATTAATCTTATGTATCCCAATTGATGTTTATTTTAAAAAATTTGTAAATTAAAAAAAATAGGAATATAATGCATTTTATGTAAGTTATAATAAAATTTATATAACAATATCTAACCGATTTCATTGTAATCAGGTGATAACATTTTTATTAGTTAAAAATTGAGGACCATAATTGTCACGACCCAAATTTGCAGGTCTTGAGGCACCTCTGTTTCCAACCAATATGTAATGCCAACCAACTATTTTAACACACTCCTTTAACGCCTACGAATAGTGAAATGAAGACAACAAATTCCCAATCTCCAACACTGAGTTCTTTATCATATACTAATGCGGAAAACTGAAAACAATACTACCAAATTGGTGTCATAGTACAAGAACTTCTAAATCGATGCAAGTCCTGAAACTAAAAGACAACATCTCACATAATGGATATCCGTCCTAATACCGAATAAAGGATAAGTAAAAATAGAGGAAGGTGTGGGCCCGACACCCAGCAGCTCACCACACTCCCATACCCCCAACTTGGACTCAAAACTGCTCCCTCGAGATGTGCTCCTACTCGGCAATGAATTTGCAAACCTACAAGGAGTGCAACAAGTGTAGTATGAGTACAACCCACATGTACTCAGTATGTCTATTGACGCAACGAGAGTATTTGACGGAAGGTTATCTAACAAAATAATTCTTAAATATATAAGTATATATATATATATATACACCCTATTTAGAGTTCATCATAAGGTAATCAAACCAAGTACTTTCCAAACACCAAACAAAACACCATCGTCAAAAATAAATGGATGTGAGATGAATGCATATGCATATGATACATGTAATGAATCGTTTCAGATACCCATACTCACTCCACCGTATATACATGTACTTCCTCGGAAATACATCGAGAGTTCCGACCCAATGGGGGACTCGCGAGGTCCATATTCGCAACACGGACGATCTCCACATTTCTGTGCGGACGATCTCAACGCACTATCATAATATCAACAATTTCCGCATGGACGGTTTTTCCACGTGCCCAAATTACAATCTTAACATCTATCTCACCATCCCCATCACGAACGATCTCCACGTGCCCAACTTATCTCAATCTCATGTCAATTGCATGTATACAATTATCATTTCACAATATAATATGATGCATCTCCCTCATCATATCAACTAAACTAACCACCTCAATATCACATACTATACGGTTTTAATAAAGAAACACAGCCCGACAATAATTTCACGCATACTAATATCACACTAATGCCCATATGCTTTGGAAATTCTCAAACTAAACTCCATCCCATTATTAGTAGAAAATTTGCCTTTTAAAATACACAGGTACTCGTACAATGCCCGTCCACCATTGATAGAGACCCCCATCTTCCGCCCTTGGAACCCTTGTCTATTCTCATTTTTTTTAAATCGTTAAATTAGCAAAACAATCCTTCAACAAGTCTAAACTAAGTCTTAACATACCCCCCTCAGTGCCGATTCGTGTCACGAACTTTAAGATAGTTTCCTTTCCCTTTATATGCAAAGTTTTCGAAACGCTCACGATCTACCATTGATGCAAGGTTCGTAAATACTCGAGTTGTAACATTTAAATTATTAACATGGGTGGTACACATAAACCTCAAACCTCACTCATATCTCTAATCAAATCCCAAAACTTGGCAATAGTTTCTATGCCAAATATGTCATATTTCAAAGCACTAATTTAACCTTAATTCTTAATAACCCTAACATTCAATATTGACCATATGGTTACATCTAATAATTAATTAATTATCTATCTCGATATGTAAAACTAGTACCCTTGATTTGATAAATTGTAATAAACTAAATCACTCCACCAATTAACAATACCAACGCAAGAAAGACACAATATCGTTCTACAATGGTCACGATTTTCCCAAAAAAAATCTAAATTGTAACCAATATGTCATATTCAAAAAAAGAATTATTTTACCTTTTTACCAAATGCCAATCATTGGCATATGATCGCCCAATGATTGGCAGATCTCCTACCAATATACTAAACTTAAATAACAAATTTCCATGCTTGCCATGGAAAGTAATGATGCCACTGCCATTTGCCCTTTTTTTCAATTTTTTTGCCCATCAATTAAAATGATAATAACAAGAAATAAAATAATAAAATAACATCCAATCAACGCCTTAAAATCCAATACAACCAAACACACCATCCGAATGATGGCTCATTAATAGATAAATACATCCTGGGGCCGTTTTTTTAAATTATAATATATACCAATCGTTTTCCTCCCCACTTTGATATTAACTAACTCTCCATGTAATAATAAATAATAACAACAGACCAAATTAACTGACAACATACCTTTGGTAGAATTGAAAAAGGGATTGAGAATTTCCTTGTTATTCGTGGCAAGTGGTTATTGTTTCTGCCCTCATTGTCACGATACGGTAAGTTTCTGCCTCCACCCTTTATTTTCTAACAAGAGTTTATTAACCGGAAACCCACTAATCAGTTATCTAAATTACTTATTTAATAAAAGTTTCGTCCAACTATGTACTCCTTAGTCTTTTGAATAGTTTTTAAAATAACCCCTTTAAATAATTTTCAAAAGAGTCGAACTAGTCCGAGTTCTCGAAAAACGACCTAGCGGGTCGTTACATTCAACCTCCACTTAACAAACGTTCGTCTCGAACGGAAAAAGAAAAGAGCTAACCTGAACGCTCAAAAAGATAAGGATCATTTTTTACTCTCATGTCTGACTCTATCTCCATGTAGCCTACTCCACTGCCGATGCTTCCTTCCACTGAACCTTTACTGAAGCCAATCTGCTTGGACCTTAGCTTCCGAATTTTTGCCTATCCTAAATGGTGATCGGCTCTTCCTCAAAAGTCAAATTCTGATCAAGTAACACTGAATCCCATTGAATCACATGATCACCACCCTGAGATACTCTTAAGCATTGAAATTGAACTACATTAGGAACACCTAACACCCAGGGGCAAAGCCAACTGATACGCCACCTCACCAACCGCTACAACATATCGAAAGGACCAATATACCCTTGGGGGCTCAACTGACCTTCTTTCCAAACCCTCATCACACACCCTTCTGGTGAAACCTTAATAAACCCCTCTCTCAACCATAACTCTAAATCCACGATCTTTCGATTCTTCATAACGCTTTTTGCTACTCTAAGCCATGAGAAAGTCTAATCCTGGTCAACTTGCACACTTGTCCAAGGACTCCCCAACAATTTGTACCCCATGGTCCTAACCTCAAATGCATCAAACCAACCAATGGAGATCGCATCTCCTACCATATAGAGCCTCAAATGGTGGCCATCATCAATGCTCGAGTGATACTATTAGTGTAAGCAAACTCAGCGAAAGGCAGAACTTATCCCACTGACCACCAGTCAATCACTACACGCCCAACACATGTCTCAAAGAACCTTAATAGTCCGCTCATACTAAGACTAACCATCAGTCTTATGGGGAAAGCTGTACTAAGATCCCCCACGTGCCCCAACTCTTTCTGCATAAACGCCAGAAATGGAATTATTGGGGGCCACAATCTGCAATAATAGATATAGCGAACCCCATGCAAACAACTATCTCTTGATATAGACTTCGGCTAACTTCTTGAGTTAATAGGTAGTCTGAACTGGTACAAGTTGCAGACTTAGTCATCGATTCCACGAAGACCCATATAGCATCAAACTTACCCAGTACGTGGCAACCCTACCCCAAGTCCATAGCAATGCGCTCTCACTTTCCACAATCAGGTAATGGGGATCCTCTGAGTCACAACCTCCAGGCTTTTGGGTTCTACTTCACTTGCTGCAATTTAAACATCGATATACAAAATCTACAATGTTCCTCTTCATCCTACATCCACCAATAGTTTTGCTTTCAAGGCACGACACATCGAGTAGCCCCCGATGAATAGTGTAACCACTCGCAACATGAGCCTCCCTCCGTGATCAATCTAGTCCCAAACAAACCTGTACGTGGACACATATACTACCCTTGATCCTCAAACTTCCTCAATATCAAGCATTGCAGCCTTGGTTTTTCCTTTTAAAACATTGTCACTGAATCTTACATAAATCACTATATCAAAAACTGTTGAGCCGAATCTGCTCCACAAGATGACCTAGCCTCGCATATAAGTCCACACCCAACACCTTACCATATTCTGAAATATCAAGTCTCACAAAGCTATGGCCAGGGATTGACATCCCTAGCTAAAGGACAGCTCGTCAGCCTGTAACATTGCTAGACGACCCATCTTTACCCACCGCCTTTCGACTCAAGGCATCTGCTACAAAGTGCTACACATTTGCCCTTGCCTGGATGCTAAAGAATAGTCATGTCGTAGTCCTTGAGCAACTCCCACCATCCCGCTGCCTCAAATGAGATCTCTCTGATTGAATATCTACGTGGAGACTACGATGATCCGTGAACACCTCACAATGCACACCAAAAGAAATCCTCAATCTCAATGCAATACACACAGCCCGCCACTCTAATCATGAATAGGGTTATTCTCTCTTCATGAACCTTCAACTGCCTGAAGCATAACTATCCACCTTTCCCTTCGCATCATACATAACTCAGACCTACCGAGAAATCATCACAATATACAACAAAACCCTCTCCCTCCACGGGTAGGGTCAAAATCGGAGCAGTAGCAATAAAGTCTGAGCTTTTGAAACGAACCTCCATTCGTCCGACCACTGAAAGTCACCTCCTTTCTGTTCAATCTAGTTAATGGAGTGGCAATGGATAGAAACCCTCAACAAACCTTCAATAACACCTGCAGTCCGCATGAAACTCCGAATCTCAGTAACGAAGCAGGTCTGACCCAATCTCTAACCGCCTCACTCTCTAGGATCCACCATGATACCCTCCTTGACACTACATGTCCAAGAATGCTACCAACCGACTAAGCCAAAACCACACTTTGAAAACTTTGCATAAAGCTTCTTCTCCTTTAGATCCCAAGCACGATCCTTCAAATGAATGTTTCATGTTTCCTCTTTGCGTGAATTTCCTTATCATCTATGAAGACAATAACAAATGAATCCAAATACGGTCTGAAAAACTCCATTCATCAGTCCATACAGTGTAGGGGATTATCAATCCAAAAACATCACCAAAAACCGTAATGGCCATAACGTGTTTGTTCGAAAAGCTGTCGTAGGGATCTCCTCCCCGCCCTAACCTTCAGCTGATGATAGCCAGATCTCAAATCAATCGTGGATCAAAACTGAAGCACCTTTCAACTGATCACACACGTCATCATACATGTATCGGTACTTATTTCTGATGGTCACCATTTGTTCAACTGTCAATAGTCAATACACTACGCCATAGATCCCTATTCTTCTTCACAAATACGCTGGAGCACCCCAAGGAGATACCCTGGTCTAAAATAAAACATTTGCTCACAAATCCTGCACTGCTCCTTCAACTCTTTCAATTCAGCCAGTGCCATACGTAAGGAGGAATGAGAAATAGGCCGAGTGCCCTGGCTCCACATCAAATACAAACACATCAATATCACAATCTGGGGGAAGACCTGCAAATCGGTCAGAAAATACTTCTGACTGAATTCACTCACTACTGAATAGAACTCACAGCATAGGATTCTCATACTAGTATCTCGAATTGTGGGCCAATTAAGAGCCCAAAAATCCTCTCTGTCCAACTGACGAGCCTTAAGGAATGATTATCACACCCTTAAAGGGTGAACTAAGAGAACCTCTCCATTCTACTATAAGTAATTCCAGGCATAGCTAAGTGATGGATTGGCATGACAATTTAAAATTGCGTGGTTAAGAAGATAACCAATCATACCAAGAATCACATCAAAACTATCATATCTCAAGTCCTTAAATCTGGCATGAAGTGTCATACCCCATCAAGTAACGTACATAATCGATACACCCGATCCTACAACTTCAGAATCCCCAGACAGGAATAGAAAACAGTATCGGCAAATCAAGAGACTGCACACAATGTATCTAACGAGGAGCAAATATGTGGACACTAAAATACGTAGAGCCTGGAAACAATGAATACATTCGGCTGGTCGATGACAAACCGAATAATACCTGTGATAACAGCATCTGAGGCTTCACCCTGGCCTACCTGGAAAGCATAACACGTGTGAACGCCTCCATGAAATTGTGAACCTCCACGACCACCACCTCGGGGGACCAGAAGGAGATACCACCTCTACCGAATGATAAGAACTACCTCTAGCATTCTGTGCACCACCCCTTGCTGGAGGTTGGCGCCCTGGAAGTCAACCTGAGAACCCTGAATGTAAGCCATCCACTTCTGGTCCTAGGAGTCTCTCATAAAGTGTCCCCTATCACCACACTCAAAACAACCCCTACAGATGCAGGCTGATGCGAAGGACCTGAATGACCAGAATTCCCTCCACTACTAACAGTCTAGAGATGAACCCTTTGAAGTATACACGAGTCTCGAAGAGTTATGCCCAGCGTATCAAGCCTCAGACCTGGTATCGTCAGCATGAAATGTTCTGCTGGACTGGGGGTGTAACAACCTCTGCCAAGTAACCCCGACTCCTAGGCAGCACCACCATATCACCACCTGAATACCGAGTCCTCTTGCCCCTCATCACTGCTCAATCCCTCACGTCAAAATCTCCCAACTCTAGCCAGCATCTACCACTTTCTGGAATGGAACACCAGAAGCAGCAACCTGAGAAACTCCCTATCACGACGAAATAATCAGCCCTTAAACAACCTTCTCAACTCTCTCACCTCTGTGGGAAGTGATCATCGAAGCATGCCTATCCAGGCATGAATTACCCTCATCCTCTGCACTGACATACCATTTTGCTTGCAAACCCTCAAACTCCGGCTCTCTTCGCTCCCTCTCACTGCGATAAAGGAACAAATTTGGATGAAATACCCTGAGTAAACTGAGTCCAGGTAGATAGTGGTATGGGATCCAGTGGCTACTACTAATATAATCCCTCCAGCCACGGCTTAGCAGAGCCAGACTTGAAACGCTGTGTATTCAACTCCATGATACTCCACAATCCACGGATGGCAACCTCTCATGACAACTAACTAATACATTCATATTCACTCCTCCGCTAAGTAACCATTATAAGTTAGGAGGATTCATTAGTCCTGAACCTCCCAAACTCTTTTTGCTCATGACATAGTCCATAGAAGGCCGGTTCACCAAATGTGATGTCATATCTGGAAACTCCATACTAATCCAAACGAGAGCTACAAACAGCAGCTGGCATGAGGTCCTGAGAGTCTGAGAATCTGGAGGCACCAACATCGGATCCTGGAGTTTGACACTCCAACATGGGCTGTGAGCCATCAGAAGTGGCCACCAAGCTCCTAAAGCTCCTCTGGCCATCCCCTCTAGGATTCCTAACATACGAGCCAAGGTATCTTGCAAGCACTGGGGGGAAACATACTGGTGGAGCCCTAGCTGGCCGATCCCCCTCGACACCGCGATCTGTCACATCCCATGAAATTAACCTCTGCATCAGTAGGTAAGGTCCTATCATGACGCCTTAGTGTAGCTGTTGTTCTTGACCATCCACAGGTGCTGCGATAATACGGCCCCTCCCCGACCTCCGAGCTTCGTCCCCTACCTCTACCTCAGATAGTATCCAAAAGCAGCGCAGATGATATCCTGACCACCACATTGCCGATGTACGATTCCCATTCCTCCGCCACTGAGGAGAATGAGATATCAATATTAGAATTTCTTCCAGGTCAAGTTGTGCACGAATCGAATAAAAGAACAGAATATTTCCTAAATGTCATATAGCCTCCGAAAGATAGGGATGTGACGTCTTCATACGATCCGCAACACTCTACTATACCTTGCTCTTGTACTCTTGAGACCGATGAACCTAGGGCTCTGATACCAAATTTGTCACGATCCAAATTTGCAGTCCGTTTATGGCACCTATGTTCCCAACAATGTAATCCAACAAAAAAACATATTTTCACAACCTTACAACTATTAGTTAAAAGACCAATACAACTG
>JAKWJA010000589.1:0-54171 GCA_027704765.1 Solanum habrochaites
TTTTTTCTTTTGGTGATGAACCTCGGGACAGCGAGCTTTTTTATTTTTGGAACTACTATACTTCTAGACTTCACAGACTACTAAACTGGAACACCTCAGAGCTGGGTTTTTAGGCTAGAATCCTACCTGAACTATATGAATAGATATAAACCCTTAATTCATCTTCTTTTCCTGGCCTTAAGGAAAGAAAATAAATCGACCCATAAAGGCGCAGCTACTACCCTCCATCTAAGATTGTTCGTATGGAAACGTGAAACGCACAATCCTAGTTCAACAATTGACTGAGGCATAACATGGAAAAGTGTAACCAATCCATCCTAGAATGAATCGAAAGTCTAAACCATTTCTAACTCTACTAATCTGTTTAGGTGAACCTTTCCCTGATAGATTGTGACAGGAATTTTTGTATACCCGTTCTAGAGCTATAACTGGAGTTCACCTCGGAGTAGAGACTTAGATGGGTTCTAAGAGATTCTTACTTATATTGATTTGGACTGTCTATAGCTGAAGTTATAAAAGACAAAGTCCATGTCTGTTGTCCTTTTTTCCGCTCTGACGTGAACCATATGCGATCCATCCTTGAGTTTGTAAATGCCGAATCTCACCTATTACTATCCGTGTTTTTACTGACATCCAACAATATTTTCTTGACCTCAGCGATGAACTTCTGTGGGTTCCCTTACCAACTTGGCGTCCGAAAACTTAGGTGGATTCATCCCAAACAAATCAACAAAAACTCTGCCTCTGGCGCGCTCCTAATTGGTCATTTCTTTTTAAGTGGAACTAGATCTACTAATTGTGCTGGTGGTCATGACTCCTGAGCCAAAATCTCAATTGCGTATCTGAAACTCCGCCTTTGAACTTACTTGCATTACTAGAGTACTCAAGCTTACGGTTAGCATTGCATGCATTATTTATTCCATGGCCTAAAGATCTACAAGAAGGAGATAATCTTAAGCGCGACAAACGTCAGTTAGCATGGAATTTGATCATACCTTACGCATATAATAGTAACAAGAAAGTGAAGTTTTTCCTAAACCTCAATAGCCTCCCTGACATGAGGTGCAGATACCAAAAAAAGAATAGATATTGATAGGCAAAAGAAAAAAAGGCAAGAATGAGGAGTGAGAGGAACTCTCTATTTCCCGTTCACACCCATAGAAAAGGACTCTACCTTATTGCGGCTTTTTCAGACTCTTAGGAAATCTTGAACCTACTACTGCTCTGTACCCCAAGTTTTGTCCGCCCTAAGCTACCCCCGAGAGTGCGGACCAAATCTAGGACCACAAGTGATCCCAATCTAACCCTGCTTGTCATGCCATCATTACATACTAAGTATAGATAAACCTTTTGCGTAATCTAAAGTCAGCACTGAAAATAGAAATGATTGTGAATACCCATAATTCTCTAACTGAGATATTTGACAAAAAGAGTTTAAAAAACAAAAGAAATATAACTCAATACTAAAGCTGAATCTCATTTATGTCTTAAATAGCCGGCTAAACAATGACTACAAATACTCTGAACAAAGCCCTAGCTAAATCTATCAAAAAACTGAACTAAATGACTAAAGAATGAAATGAACTCACAAAAAATCGACGTTTATCCCTCCGGAGAATGAGGACTCACCACTGAATCTTTCTGCACTTGAGATCGGGGAAAATCGTCTATGCGTGATCTATGATGCTGACAACTTACCTACATCACAAGAAGATGTATCTCACGTATGCTTAGTACTAGATAAGTAAAGCTGACATAAAACATAGCTGAACAAGCACAAAAAAGTATAATATCGACGTGATGTGCTAATTTTCTTGAGCTAACTAGAATGCAATGAACCAATTTATACATGCTGAAACTGAATACTAGAATTATACTGATAAATGGTCAATGTAGAAGTTTGACTGAACTGTGGAGTACTAATACCGTAAAAAAACCACATGAGCTAAATGTGGATTCCGATGTATACGGCCCCATCGAGAGGACCCAATATCCCTGCCAAAGGACTAACTACATGTTGGCGGTATCACTAACTGATTTGCCCCAGAGGGGACTTACAACCTACTTGATGGTAACATTCTGGGACTATGGGGTACGCTAAACCCTAGTCCACAACTCGGTATTATGCCCTCCCAATGATTCTATAAATTACGGGTGATTACTATCCTGAATTTCTTCTGTAAATCTGGATAGCTCAAAACCTGAGCAGACAAACTGAGAATGCCAAAGTTAATATCTGGTAATTATACTTTATAACTGAGCATGTATATCTGAAGTGTCTGAAATATATGATCCTAAGCAGTGTAATTCGACTAAACAAGACAAAGCTAGGTTTTCTAATTGATGGCGATAATCTGATATAACATTGATAATTTTGTTTGGGACAATATTTAATACATCCATGAAGTTATATCAAAGTTCTAGAAAACCCTAGGTTTAATCATGATAAGAAGAATCAAGAACTAACTGAAACTAAGACCTATTGGTGAAAGAAACCCACTAGTGAAATCCCATATACCTGGTGATGAAACCACGGATAAATCTTAATTTTCGGTCGGTAATTGCTGTAGCTTGGGGCATTTTTGAACAGGTTTCTTGAGTTTTTTTCTCCTCTCTTGCTTCTAAATTATCTAAGTTTTTGATTTAATAGTTTGACTTGGGATCTTTTTAATTATGTTTTCCTAAGCTTCAACTAACTGACTGAAATATGATGATTTAAGGGTCAAAACCGTAACTTAGGGTTTTAACAGAGTGGGAAAGGTCACAAAGACCCCAAGAAGGTTTTGCTGTCGGGCCTCACGACGGCCTGACGACGGTCGGTGAAGGAAAAGATGAGGGTAAATACGAATGAGCGTGAAAGGAGAAAAAAAGCAGAAAGGAGACAGAATGTAAGAAAGGGAGGAAAGAGTGGACGCACATGAAATCTCGGAAGTAAAGGTTGAGGTACTGGAAGGTGGGTGACAATGGAATGGGGAGAAAAATAAGGTGGACACAAAGAAAGAGAAAAAACTATTCGAATGGTCAATAAATGGAGATACAGGTCGAGCAAAAACTGGGACGCGCGACTACGAGCAATAGTAGGAAGGTAGAAAAAGCGAGCCCAGCAAAGACGGAGCGAGGAAGGGGAAAACAAGGAGCATAAGACCGATGGAGAGACAGAGCAAAAGCGAAATAAAGGGAGGGGAGTGAAAGACGTCTAAAATTGAAGAAGGCAGAGGAAAGGCAGGGGGAGGGAACGCGGTGACCAAGGGCAGAAGGAGGGAAGTGACCGAAAAAAGGCTATAAGGGGAGATTGGTAGTAAGAATAAAAAAAGAGGCGACAAGATAAAAGAAGACGGAGGGGGAGTGGCGGAAAAAAAAAAGAGTAGGAGTGAGAAGGGTAGGAAGAAGATATCGCTATTGTACTTTTAGGGTATAGTTCTCATTAATTTTTTCTTTGTCCTAGGTTTCTCTGATCTTTACATTCCTTCTTGATCATTTTCAGACTCGGGCCAGAATTCGTTAGCAAGGTCGTGCTAGGCAGCTCGCGGGAGACGTTCGGGACACAACGAGGAAAAGGGGGAAGAAAAAAAACCCGGCAAATGCCTCTGCCCTTATAATTTTGGTCCGTTCTATTGCTTTCCCCTTTTGCTGCCAAACCTCCCTTTACTAAATGGGGCCTAACTTTTAACTACTCGAACGTCTGATTTTAGCAAAATCGGTTGGCTATGGAAATATAATTTAAATTTTATATCTGTGGGTAGCGTCCATAGGGAGACCTAATTGGAATTTTGTTTATAGAGTTATGATTATTTTTAATTGAGCAACTTCTTCCCTTAACCTGGCTGCAAATTTTCCACTATACACGGTCAGACCTACGTACTTGAGTTACACCTAACGAACCGTAGGACCCTACGACCATTGCTGGTCTTTCGATAACGTCTTGTTAAGGAGTGGTTGAAGTTAGTCTTGGATCGACGGTCAAGGACTACAAACCGTCGTTTGACCTACGGCCGTAAGTCCGTCTGCTCCACAGACGTAACCAATTTTTCTAGGTCTGAATTTTTGGGAGTTTTTCCATGACGCTTGTGAGGACGGATCGTGGTTCATGCTACGAGCTGTCGATGCCACCATTGTATAACCCTTTAGATTTTTCTGGGAAAAATTAATTTTGGGCTGTTTTGGCTATGGGGTGTTTACTGATCAGGTCTACAAATTAACGGAAGTTCTTGTAGTCTCGACTATTAATAAGAATTTACCTTCAGCTTAGATAAGCTTTGCAAAGGATTAATTCGTTGCCCTTGAATTTGATGAACTAACTTTGTTTTTAAGAAGCCAAGGACACAACTAGCCCAATGGAAACTAAAGAAATGACTCTCAGTTCTTTACTGCGTACACTGATTGGAACACGTCAGACAACATGTGACATACTAGATCAGGGCATCCTAGTTTGTTGAAGTCTTTAAAGTTTTTGAATAATAATAGTTGCAGCAATAATAGTAGTAGGAATAACCTCCTACTTGTGTGTTCTAGTTGTCAGTTGGGAAAGAGTTGTAAGCTTCCTTTTGAGTTTGAGAAATAAAATTGAGAAATAAACCTTTATTGAAAGCCAATTGTGACACTTATCAGGCCTCTTTTTGTCAATCTTTCCTAACATATGAAATATTATGTCATTTTAACATTGATGATGCACACAAGATATACATAGATTTACCCACTGAAAAAGAAGTCTGAATTCTTTTGAGTCTTTCTAAATTTCAGAAAATGGTGGAAATAAATTCTAAGAGATTAAGTTTTTCACTATTGATGGAGGGTGTGAGTTTTTTATTCCACCACAAACTTCAATTGCACTTTGGAAGATATGGCATTGTGAGATACATTTTATGTCCTAACACACCTGAACAAAATGGAGTTGTCGATAGAAAACATAGCATATGGTGGAGACTCGCTTACGTCTACTAATTTATGCTAATTATCCTTGTTTTTTTTATGGGTGAAGCTTTCCTCACTGCAGAGTAATTTTCTCAGCACTATTGCCTTCATCATATCGTCCTAAAATGTGACTTCCATTTGTTACGTTTGTATGTGGAATAACCTGATTACACAGTCAAAAGTGTTTCGTGTGTAGATGTTTTTCATATATCTAACAGGGAAACAATAAGGGTTCGGTCCAAAGCCTATCCTTGTGTGTTCATTAGGTACAACACATACACAAATATATAGATGGCTATCATCCCTCTACAAGTAGGGTTTTACATATCCACAAGACATGTTGTGTTTGAATGATATCACTTACCCTATGTGTCTCCAAAGCATCTCAGACAACATTGATTGTCTTACCCTCTCACCGTGCTACTTTTATTGAATCATTTATCTAAATGGTAGGCAACTTATAATTAGATTCCAGGGGAAGTACATGCTACCTAGCCCACACCTGCGAGTGATAAGTTGTTTCACCTCATGTACTCATTGACGGAAGAAACTATTGACCTCTCCGGCCATAAGCTCATATGTTGAGGAATAGGTTGAGGTTGATGATCCATAAGTAGTATTATAAAAGCCATCTGCACATTTTGAATGCTGCCACAGGCAGTGTGGAACATTTACAGGTCCAACCAATGATCTCATCAAACAATCCCACGTTAATTGATGTAACCAAATCGATCATCAACTTGGCAATTGCTACACTCCAGTCCACTACCACCTTGGTTGATGTCTAGTTGAGGTAAAAACAAAAAAAAACTTCTTGCAGCACCACAATGGGATCATATGATCACCAAGAACCAAGCAAGACACACCACTTTGTCAACTACTTGTTGCCCACAAATTGGAGTAACAATTTTCTTCTATCTCTAAGCCAGCTTCCGACGAACAAAATGATAGTCCCTTCAATATGTTTATTTCTAGCCTGTATAACTACTGGATAACCTGTCATGTACAAAGCCTCATTTTGTCACAATACATATATTTGAAGAATCGAAAAACACCCCAAAATGATGAATAGATAAATGATCCATTCATCTTGATGCAGTGGGGAGGAAAGGGTGCTGTATACTGTAGCTATCAACCTTGAACAAAACAACTCGTGGGCTGTTTCTCTTGAAGGTCTAGAAATACTGTCACGCTAGGTAGATGCTATAGCCTGTATTTGAACTCTTAGTGTGGTACAACTCCCCAAATTATCAATTGGAGTACCCATACAACCACATGGTGATTGTGAAATAAATCTACGTCGCTAAATTAACGGAGTGCCTTTTGTACCTAGAATTTCTTTTCACCCATTGAAGAAGTGCACTTTTGGTTTTGCATAATTGGCTTTGCTAATTTACAACATGAGTAATTAGCTGATCTTTAGACAAGTATTGAAGACTCCCTACTAATATTTTTGGTAAAAAAGATGCTTTTCAACCATCTTCCCACACTGCATTCCTGTATCCATGTTTTTTGAGAGCCAACGGAGTGGCGGTATGGCGCCTTTTGCAAAAGTAATTTTTCACACAGTCTTGTCTAGCAGCTTAGAAGGCATACCTACTCTGGCTTATGTGGATGCCCCATCCAATACTTAACCTCCATCCAGAAATAAGTGTAAATGACCAAGATCTTTCACGGCGAACTCCTTCCCAAGTTGTAGATTCAATTTTGAGACATGATATGGATTACATTCTGTGACAATAATATCACCCACACATAAAAAGAGAAATATTTTGCCTTTGTGAGTTTTCAAATTAAATAAGGAAGGGTCAACCTTACGACTAATGAAACCAAGGTGTAATAGATGCATGCTAAACCTATCAAACTATGCTCTTGATTCTTGTTTAAGACTATACAATGCTTTTTTAAGTAGACATACATGCTGATGATACTGGGGATTAATAAAATCAGGAGGTTGAATCATGTACACATCCTCTTGTAAAAAGCCATAGAGAAAGACATTTTTGACATCGAGTTTTCTAACTTCCCACTTTGAACTGACAACATTGAATAAAAAACCCACCCTCATAGTTGTTGGCTTTAAAATCATATGACTGAATGTATTTTCTCCTTTCTTCTTCTTACTTCTTCAAAATCTAATCCCTTCAAGCTGTCGAGAATCCCCCTTGCCAAAGTCCATCCTTATCACAATCTCTGTTCCCATCCTCTTTTAATTTTTCTTGACAACCATTTTGATCCAACCAAGTTCTGACAGGAGATTTGGCACCAAATCCATGTCTTGTGAGTATGTAAAAACTCATCGCTTCCTGCATTGCTGCAAGCCCAATAGGTAATTTAAGTGCTTCCATAGTATATTAGTTCTCTCATAATTTATGTTGTTCTGTGATCAACAAGTGACAAATTTTTTTTCCTTCGCCTTGTTTTCCTGGAAATCATTGATCCCTTGTGGTGCAGGAGGTCCCTCACTAGTACATCAAACCCAAAGGTGTGGACTGGATTGTACATTGTCAAGTTGATGTTGAACTGTCCAAAATCACCAATTGATTGTTTGATGATGATCATTGGCTTGTACCTGTAAGAGCCATGTTCCGTCACTGCTGCTGCTGCTGCTGACAGATGCAATTCGTCAACTGGCTTTCAATACTACTATATTGGATCATCAACCTCAAAATGTTCATCAACATCTGATCCCATGCCTGGAGGTCAATATCTCTCATCATCAAAGAGTACACTGAGGGTAACTACTCCATTATCAATCTACACTATACTGTGTGGATTATAATGATTTCTAAGTGTAGCTAGTATAAGACGCTTATCCTATATAAGAAGTAATATACTCAATAATTCCAATCATCAATCCAATCCCCTGGATTTTCACATTCTGGAGAATTTTTACATGGTATTAGAGCTGGACATGTGATCATGTACTCTTTCATTATCCTGGTGTGTTTCTTCTTCTTCGCTGTGTACCAATGTATTGTGCCAACATGAGTGGCTTTGTACATGGTAGTGTAATCCACAGTTATGCATGCTAGAACCTAAACATGTGTTTTGAAAAACTAATCATTTTTTGTGAGGAGTGCTAAAGTTATAACTTGTTACTTTGTTTCTCATTGTGAGGTCTAAAAAATCAGCTAGCAGATATTCATAAACAAGCATTAACCACGGTTTTGCTGATTTTCATCCATCGCAAGCTAGGAGTTACAGTTTCCTCCACCACTCGTCTTGAATGGGAGTGTTGAAGTCGAAGCTGATGACGAAGGTCAAAGGAACATGTTCGTTAAGCCCTGTCTGACGAGTTAAGAAGTTTGAAGTTACAACTAGGACTAGACTGACAATCCTAATTTTGTTACAACTCAATACTTTGTATGGAACTAAAGCTAATCTGTCGACTAGGATAAGGTGTCCCTCCTATATTTGTGTTGTATTAGGTTTTTGTAGTGTAGCTAATATATGACTCATTACCTATATAAGGAACCGGCTTATGTAATTCAATCATCAAACCATCCTTGATTCTTCACAGTCTGTGATAATCTACAAGGAATTCAAGAGTATAATTAAACAAGAATTTTTGTTTCTAAAAGTTTTTAACCTTCAAACACATGATGACTGGAGAACCATGCATCCTCAAACCACTTTGGTAAAAATAATCTCTGCATTATCTAATCCCTTCCATTTTTAATACTTTTGTATTACTAATCTCAGTCATTACTAATCTCTATATTATTAATTTTTGTACCAACCGACCCTACGTAAAAAGAAAGGCAAAATGAGGAAAAAATTTTTGTTTCAATTATTCATTAAATTTAAGGATTGAAACTTTAGGCACCCAAATGTGTAAACTCTATACATTTTAAAAACAAAAACACACTACCCTACTTAGTAGGAACAAGACTTAATGATACTTCAAATTTTGAGTTAACACACTATTCCTTTTTTAAGTGAAAATTTCCTATACCCATCTTATTTTATCAAATTTTTTTTTAAAAAAATAGACAAGAAACCTAAATACAACCATTCGAAGTTGTCCCATATTTGCAAAAATACACCTAAACTTCTGACGTGTCCTTCACACCACTACACAACTATATATATATCGTTGTAAATTGGCCTTTGTTTTTTTTTTTACCCATTAACTCATCTCTGGGTTGTTTACAGCACGTTAGCGCGTCATGGTCATTTTTTTTTCCTGTTTTTATTTAATTTACCAGTTTAAAAAGCCATCCACATGTCATTTTTCTTTCTTTAATATTAATTATATTTTTAATCATTTTTGTATCTTCCCCCCCCAATTTAAACCAAAAATAGCCGTTGGTACCCTAAAATTTTGATTTCCCCATGGCAAGAACACTATTGGTGCTCTCTTTTGATGACTTCATATCTTCCTCAAGAAAATAATGTAGTGAATTTCAGCTTTTTCTCTTGTTAATTTCCCATTAGAAAACCGTTCATTTGAATTTTTTTTATGGTTGAATTTCTTCTTCTCATTGTTGTGGTAGTTTTTGACTGGGAAAAATGTCAAATCAATGGTTGAAAATCTATTTGTAAATGATGAGAATGGATCCGATTTGGCGATGAAACTGCGATGCAAACATGGTGCTTACTATCACTGCAAACTTCAATGGTCTGAGCATAACCCAGCTCGAAGATTTGGCTTGTCCCACAGCTATCGGTATGTTTACTAATTTTTTTTAAAGGAGAGACTTTTGTTTGTGGTATTTTTTTTTTATTTTTCGTGTTTTCGTATTTTAGGAGGATGCGTGCAACTTCTTTAGATGGAGGGATCGCGAATAAGTTGATATAAGATCCAAGTATGTTATTCCGAGATTAAGCAAAGAACATTAGCGGAGTTGGAAGGAAATTTACCTCTTATGAAAGTCTTGTTGAAAGTACCCAAGTCAGATGGAAGGAGAAAGAAAGCAAATGTTTATAGTCCTTGAAGGCTAATCGTCTTGAATCATTATTTGTTTTTTCTATGTTTTAAGTCCTAACCCAGATGTGAAGGATGGAGTTGTAGGTGTGTGCACCAAAATTGCATAGACATGTTTGTTACTTTCAAATTTTTGAAATTGTAGTGTGTGTACCTATGAAGCTAATTTGTCTTGATCTTGCTAGTTTAGTGTGTGGTAACTTGAAAGATTGTTGAATGTTCAAGTTATTGTTGTTTGTTTGTTTTCGAAATTATTAATGATTTTTGAACAATGTGTTAATAGTATTTGGTTCTCTAATATATATTATCGTGGCAACCATTTGAGAATCTCACAAATATGTCAATATACAATTAAAAAGGCAATAACAAAACTGACAAAAAAAAACTTCATAATCGAGTTGGATTCCATATACCATTCAAGTTTGTTTGGTTTCAACAAAACCCAAAATTGAGTTTGAAATTTCCAATAAAAAACAACATAAATATAATGCATTTAAATTTTTGGGGTTTATCAAAATGAACAAGACCACACAAACTGCCCCTACTTCCATGGCACAAAGAGTTTTTGCTACTTGAAGTTTTTTGGCCTTGGCTATTAGGGGCAGCATAAGCAGCAACGCTACATACCTAGTTTGGAGAACCTTTTCAGCCCGCATTCTTCGGGTTGCTACTGTAATAGTTGTTTCCCCTTCCATTTGAATCCCACGTACTGGTGTGTAGTCCCAATATCACCAGTGACAACAGCAGCCCTCTTTTTGTAACTTTTTTACCAGTATTATGACTCTTCTACTTGGCAATCCAGGCTGCTTAGTCAAATAAATACACACTCAAATATTAGACAATTAGGTTTTGGTCAAACCTTGTAAATTGCATTGATAGTTGTAACTTACATTGGAGTTGTTAAATCCTATTTAGCTTGTATAATGCAACACCTCCATTCTTGGCCTTTAAATGTCTTCTCTGTCCCCCTCTACTATTGTCTTCATGTTCTACTGGTATCTTCCCTTTTCCTACTACGGGCCCCTACCTGTACCTCTAACCTCTAACCTCTAACCATTTACGTTCTGTACTTGAAATTAAATATTGAAAAGCTATCTATATTATTAACAATTATATAATAATAGATATATTATCTCTGTGTTTGTACCATTTTCAATGTGATTGTCTTGAACACCTCTGCACTTCTCTTCTCCTGTTGTTGCTCTTCTCTGTTGCTCTTTCCTGTGCCTTTCCCTCTACCAGTTTCAGTAGACTAGATATTAATATAAATATACAATAATATATACATCTACATATAACATACATTTGAGAGTAACAAATAAACGTACCTGGTTTATGCGAAAAAAAAAATGGTTCAGATGACTGACTTGGACCAGTACTTCTTGCCTGAGAAACTGGTTCAGTTGATTGACTTGATCACTTGGTTTCTTGTAGGACATCCTCTTTTATTCTGTCCTTTGTGTGCCACATTTGCTACAAGTCATTACACACCTCTTTTTGCTCAACTTTCCAGTTTTTTTGGCTTCCATCCTGCTTCTTCCTAACCTTAACTGGCTTCCAGGCAACTTTTCCTGATTCTTTGGTGGCTTTACATTGGATTATTTTGAGGTTTGCCAGATTTTTCATGTTATTCATTGGCTGAATAAATGGATATGTGCTGAGGTAGGTTTTCGCTTGCTATAACACACCTGTCACATAATGGAATTGGTTTCCAAGTGTTTTGTAATGAAGGGCACAACACATGTGGACAAGGAATTCCCCTAAGCTGCCAGGATCTGCAACTACACCTCCTACTAATAATGTCCACAGTGTTTTGTCAACCCATTGTGGTTAATATCTCAAACCTCTTTCTCCATTCCAGTTCAGTTACATTGCTAACTTTTGATGTTTCTTGCAAAATCTTCAAAGACATAGGAGATATATAGTGATCCAAGTGTTTGAGAACTCTCTCAAATCACCAATTCTTTTCATCAATCTTGCTCCCTTATCTCCTGCAAGCATTGTCAATGATTGGTTTTATACTTGTCAGACACGATCAAGCATTAAAGCTTTCTGCCATAATTGTTGTCCACAACATCACATTTGCTATATTCTTCAAATATTTCTGCACCATGTATTCAAATTTTACCATAAAAGATGTATCTAACCTTCTTGTCCAAAACCTCTTCTCTTTCAACTCCTTTCCAATTTTTGACGCATTTGCAAGAACATGTATTGAACCTTTTTCTATGTTCAACAAGTGGCAATAAAGTATCCCCCAAACAATTTCTAGTCCTAACAGAACCAACATCACAGAAAAGAATCAATTTAAGTGCAAAACTCCACAACAATAAATAGTAAGATGGATATCAAATTACCTTTTGCATATCACTAATGATGGATAGGTTTTTTGATGCCCTTCTCCAAGTTCAAGATCATTCTTCCACTAAGTTCAAGAACCTGTCCAAGTATAACTGATTCTCACCCTCACACTTCCCAAGGCACTCGGGAGCATTTTGGTTGTTTCCATCTCTACAAACTGCCACTACACAACTGCTTTACACACACCTTTGAGAAAACAACCAACCATCAAAACCCAATCAACCTCTGCACCTCCAAAATGGCTTTCTTTAAAGCATTGAAAGCAAACATAAATCCTTCAAAAATTTTCTGCCATTTCAGAATCTTCCTCACAACCTTTCACTACACAAGTACTACCTGGGATTACTCCTTAATATTCTCTCGATAATCACAAATCCTACCATACTCCAATGTGATCACCCATGATCTCTTGTAACACTCTAGTCCCTAGCTCTTCTCACTGTTTGTCCTCAACCTTATTTATCCAACTCCTTTCTACTAATGTCCTGGCACCAAGACAATGCTGATGTTTGGATCTTTGAGTTTATTCTTTCTTTGTATTTGCTTGGCCAAAAACTTTTGAGTTTGCACGGTATTTATGAGTTTATGTCAACATTTATGATAGGTTTGTATGTTAAACAATGAAATCTCCACTCGTTTTATCCTTACTTGGCACACAGCAACAACAAGACAACTCTCTTTACCACATCTCACTCTAAATCTGCCAGCTCTTTTACATATTTTTCAATTTTGAATATGTTTTGGATTGCATATCTTGGCACTTCCACGCTAAATTCTTCAACAGTTCCAAAAACCAGTCCTATTCACCAAACAATCTTTTCACAGCAGTTGTATCAAACACAACTTTATTTGTGGTTTTCTTCCTCCTAACAGGTTTAAGTGCACTGCTTGATCAACCTCTTTCCACCATCATTTCAAACTAGCACTTCATCACTTAGATAATAAGGTCTTCATCACCTCCTCTCTTACCAACTAAGCTTTCCCTAATACCATAGTTGGTCTCATCATCCCCTATATCTGCTGGACCTTTCTCATTAACATGAATCTTATCTGAAGTAGTTCCCCTAATTCTCCCTTTTTTGACCTTTTGAAATGCCTCTTGGTTTGCCCGTAATAATCTACAATACTCTTGATGAACCATCAACTTTCAACCGCAGTAATCTTCACTAGTATCGACCCTTCAGATCCCTGATTCATCTTCCACTTCATCATCATTGTATCATCATCTATTATAGGATATCCAGATGAAGGCGGAAGGCACAATAGAAGGAGATGGTGGAGGCACAGCTAGAAGTAGGAGGCTGATTATTAGGGTTAGAATTCTCATTAAAATATTCCTCACCTACCCCCCACTTTCCAGTCAATGGGGACCAACTCCAATTCAAGTGGGGCCTGCTTCACTTCACTAACCCCATGAAAACATACACCTTCACTGTATCCCCATCATTCACCATATGAAAAAGTTCAAATATATACCTTTATCATTATCAACAAGGACCAATAACCCATCCCACTTGATGAAAAAATCCAATCTATTTGTATATCCTAGTTCCTTTATGTAGTCCCCGTCAACTCAAAATAAGACATCCTATCAACATCTACATCTAAGAATTTCTGTCACAATGCCCCCCAATATATTTAGTGGTGGACCAAAATCTATTTCCCCCCCATGTACCCGATCTTAAGTTATAAGAGTAAAAGCTCCTGAAAAATCATGTTAACCACAACAACCCAATTCAAACACACATTTCAAAACTAACTCTAACAAATTGTACACACCAACATAATCACTACAAACAACAACAACAGAAACACTAACTTACCAAAGTAGAATACGGCACTAACATTTAAGCTGTAACAGTATAACAGAACAAAACAACTAACAATAGCAGTTGTTATGTACAAGATTGACGTCTACAAATGTATAAGAGACAAAATAATAAGATTTCGAACATAAGTGGACAACAATCTAACCTAACCTAAAACATAATCACAAAAACCTATACTAACAGTTGCACTAGTTAATAACACAATACCCTACACTAACTAAGTCGATTACCCAACATACTAAAAACTATATCCGAACAATGGCAATTGTAGGAGGTCGATTCTAACAATCCTCCACTATATAATCCGAAAATCAGAATAATCGGAAAAAAAGTGCGATTTTAGAACCCTAACCTGTTAGACCTCAATCTCCAAGAATTCTTTCACAAATACCCAACAACACGATCGACAGATCAACAACGAGAATGTCAACAACAACCTGTCCGTCAACAACAAGAACACAGTGTATTTCCGTTTGATTTTAGGGAAAGTTTGATAAAATGGAATGAAAGGAAGGATTTCACACGAATTTTCTTCAAAAAAAAGGGTCGGTCGGGTCCTAGGAAGTGAGGCACAAACGCATTACATCAGACGATGGGGGAAGGACTACAAAATGGCAATTTTACAACGATTATAGTTTGTTTAGTGGTTGTAGGATACTTCAGACGTTTAGGTGTCTTTATGCAAATATGTGACAACTTCGATGTGTCCTTTAATGTCCTTTTCTCTAAAAAAATTTATAATGAAAGAAAATTTTAAAAAATCAAAAGTCTGAAATTAAATTGGAATAAAATAATCCATACCCAAATAAATTAGAGATATTTTTAAATTTGGTGTGAAATATTTTTATTCCCCATTTTTGTTCAAAATTTTATTTTTTAATTAAAAAAATTATGACACGGTCGCATGATATTAATTGACCACATGTCAAAAATGATTTTACAAGGCTAGTGTTAAAAATAAATGACATGAATGAGTCTTTTCTTAATGTAATGACATTGATGGGCTCAACTTTTAACAAATGACACAAATGAACCTTTTCTAAAAGTTTAATGACATATTTGAGTCTTTTTCCTTATAAGAATTAAGAAGTATATTCGTTATTAAAAATAGGTCTTGCCTTTGTGTAGACAAAGATACATTTGATGTGAAGTGTTGAGTTATTGGAGCCTACAAAGGAATAAAGAAAAAAATGATGAAAATCTACTATAGTATTATAAAATAATCAAAGATGAATGCCATGTGTAAGACTCACATAGAGTCTACCTTCACCTCAATGTCATATGTAAGACCCACGTATAGCCTATCTCCATCACAATACCATGTGTAAAGCCTGTCTCAGCATCCACTTATACCCATGTTTGCTTAATTCCTTTGGTTGTAAATAGTCATAAGTTCGCTAGTGAAGTGTAGAGAAAAAATATTTGGAATATATTATTATGCTTTCTATTGAGATCAAATTTGGTCCTGATGATTTTAAATAATATTTATGAGTATTTATTGTAAAGAGTTCAAAATATTATTTTGTCATTTAACGTAATGTTGATAGTTATTCTTCTCTCAAAGTATTAGAATTTTTACGAGTGTTTATTATATAGTTTGGTACAGTCGACATTCAAATATTTGTCAGTTTTTTGATAAAATCATGTATTTCTGTGAATGTTACAATTCTTTAAATGTCACTATTTAGGTTATTAATTTTTATTATATTCATTCTATTTGTTATTATAATATTCATTTTAAGAATGCATTCAAATTCGGAAAAAAATTACAAACATAGAATTTTATCAATCAATAATTTTTGGACCATAATCTCAAGTTCATAAGTTAGGCCTATTTTTAACAATTTTCTATTAATATAATACTTGGCTCGTAAGTTTAAGGTGGTGAAACATTTTAGAGGATACTGTTTTTTAGATTTTGAAGTTCATTGGAGTTCCGCGGGAGTCCACCACCCAAAAACCCCTTTTCCTTTTCCCTTTGCACAAAACCTAGTCCATATTTTCCCTGTTGACCAAAGAACCCCCACTCCCTTTCACACACATTCTAATAACCCACGTGTTCCTCCTTCAACTGAACCACCATTTCCCACGAGAACCACAACAAAAAACCTCTTAATTTGCTATATTTTTCTAGCAAGCGAACAACCAGAAGAACACCATCTCCCTGTTCTTTTGTAGCTCCGGCCAACAAGTGTTAAGCCCTTTCTTCTCCTCCTCTTTCCAGTCAGTAAATCAGACCACAACCGCCTCCAAACAGGTAGAAATAAACTTTAAACAACCCCTTCTACTTTTCCATTTTCCGGTTGTCTCAAAGTCGCAACGACCCCTTCCCTTTTTTTCCCTTTCAAGTTTTTATTTGTTTTGTAGGTTGTCAGCGAGCTCCATCTACGGTGAACAAGTTTGTGAGTTGTGACAATCGATAGAGGTCACCAACAATTCAATTTCCATCAAGGTCCTTTCTTTAATATTGATTATCTTGAGGTTATTACTTTTACATTTTGGGTTTGATTCTCTAAAATAGTTGCTTTCGCTGTTATTTCTCTATTTCTCATGTCAACGTCGTTGGTTATTAAGACCAATATATTCCTTTTATTTATTCAATTCTATGACTGATTTGACTTTTAATGAATGTTTTTTGTTGATTTATGTTACTTGGTGTGTTTATGTCATCCATCATTAATTATATTGATTTTAATATTTGTTGTGTTATAAATTCATTGAATGAGTGGATAGTCCATAAATTTGCGACATGAATAACCATTCATATTCACTAGTTCATGAACATTTTTAGATAAGAGTTCTTATTAATATGATACTTAATTGATGATTTTGGAGTTAATTCTCACTCATAAAATAGGATGTTGATTCACAGTGTATGTGACTTACATACACTTGATATAAGAAGAAATTCTTCTTCTATATCTACTTCTCTGTATTTTCTCTTATGATTATAGTCTTATGAACTTGATGTTATAACACGTAATCAAGCACGAGTCTCTAGCAAATGAGAGTGAGTTTTAGTTTTTGCGTTACTATGTTTTGGTTGACCTCGTAAAATCAAGGTTTAGTTGCCTCAATCAGGTATGATTTTCTAAAATTTCTATGATTAGAAAAAATAGTATCAGTCACACTAACAATTATTAGGAACCAAGAACACTTATACTACGATGTTAAATATGACAGGCATATAAAATTTCTTAAATTAGAGAAGTATAAAATTTTTAATAGCATGAGTTTGAATATATTTGATATGTTGTGAAAGACTCAAAGAGTGAGTCAATTTGTACTTCGGTATATTATACCGTTTGTAAGGTAATATAAGGACGATGGGTTCAGTCTTATCGCCACTCAAAAAGGTTAAGACATCAGATTAAGTCCAGACTTGACATAAAGAAAAATATTACGAGGATAAGACGATAGATCAAATTCTATCGCCACCAAGAGGGTTTTAAAACATCAAATTTGATGCCACCGTGATAATAGGTACTGGATAAAACATGAGTAACGTGTGAGGTCTCAATGCACCATAAGGGGCTTTAAAAATTTAAAAGACGAAGGGCAAATATAAATATACTTTTGATTGAATATCTCGAACATTCATCATATTGAATTTGCTCCATTCCTTGAAAAGAAAGGTGGTGCAACATGTGATAACTCTGAATTCGCCTGTTGATGGACTCCATTCCAATCATATGAATGCGGGGTCCAGCGGGTATAGCAGTGACTGATTAGTATGAAAGATGAAAAATAATTAATGATATGAATAGGACGTGGCACGGAGGGACAAAATATAATAGTCATCATTGTGGTAATGATTAAAGGAAGAAACAATACTGAGTTCTTCCAAATACAGTCTTCAAAACGTGATGAAGGTAATTTTTATGATCATAAGGATGAAAGGCTATTAAGACTTGTGAATGTTGTCATCCCCATAATTCTTGACCAAGTTTTAAATCTTCTATCATGAGACAAGAGAGAAAGTGCTGGTACACTTGATCCGTTCAAGGGGATGTTGAGGTGTTCTCATGGAAATATGATGAATTTTAAAAACATGACAATCTGTACTTATAATGCAAAATTTGTGTTGAAGACATATAAATGATTAGCTCCATTACCTTGAAGAGAATTGGACTTTTGTATGAGTTATCCGTGAAATGTCGACCATTCTATAAGAGCATTGTGGTCAAGATGGATATAAATTTATGGGATTGAATATATTTGCAAACAACCCCACCTCTATGGGAGGTTTTGAAAAAAATGATTATATGTCAAAACTCACCTCTCTACGGGAGGTTGAGAGAAAATAAATTTTATTTTAACCGAAGGCTATCGTTATTGTAGTTTATACGTCACTATGGTATATTTTTACGACCCCACTTACCGAAAGGGAAAAATAACAGAAATATTCTGCTATAAGGTGTGGTCAGATTGTGTGACCAAGACAAATTTGTCAGTGGGTGTGTACCTATGGTACAACAAAAGAGCACACACCCCACGTAAAGCAAGAAAACACCGACCTGCTCCAAATGATACCAGCGCCACCATGCACCAAATAATAATATAATTTCTCATTGGAAGGAAGAATTCTCACATAGGGTTATGGTTCATGCAATATGTGATAGTACACAAATTAATTGCCAAGCTCTAACGAGTCGTGATTTTAACAGGACAATAATATTGGGGTCGGTTGTATAAGTCTCTCAAGACCTTTTTATTTTAAGTTCGGCTGAATTGAAAATAAATATTGGACTAGGAATTCACTACAACCGAAGAGGGTTAAAAATTATTTGTAAAGATTACCCCACTTTTCATCTTGTTGTTCCATACAAACATGAAAATGCTGAGGAAATCACATGTAAAAAGAACATTATAAGTGATTAAAATAAAAATTTGTTGTCATGAAGGGTTGATTTCCGATTTACAATGTGATGCAAAAGTTTAATTGCGAATTCATGTTGATATGATGAAGAGAAATAAAGATTTCCAAGAATTATCTTGTCTGCTTGTTCTCTTGATAAAATGATCATTGTACCAGCTAAGGTTGATGATGTATGTAATACCCTAAAGTCTTTTGGTGGAAAATATAAAAGAGTGAATATGGGCCCGTTCCACTGCCTGGAGGACATTTGGCAACTATTATTTTTTATATATGCATATAGACGATGGACACATGTTTTTTTTGTTGTCAACTACAATTGGTTGAATGGTTGTTTGCTCGAATTGTTAAAATGAGAGACAGTTCCCAACATGAAATTAAAATTAAGAAATACTGGTTGATTTAGCAGAAAGTGTATGCCTCCAATTACAAATAAATCATGGGTTATGAGAACAAAACTCCCAAATAAGATTGGTATGAGAAATTTCTTTAACAGGTAGCAACCCGTATGCCATCAAACAAAGATTTCCCCAATTAAATTGGTTCAGGGTAGAGGGGAACCATTGACAGTTTCATCAAATGTTGAATTGGCTGGTTATGATGTTCAATTGTGACAACACGCACAAAGATGTAACTTCCCAAATAAGGTTGAAGAATGTTTTAGATTTTCTTTACATTAGGCGGAGGGAGAGATGATTGACAAATCTGAAAACATTATGTGTGAGGTTTTAATAATGAATTATATAGATCCTCGTTTAATAATAATGTGAGATTAAGTTTCAAGGTATAATTCAGTTGAATTTAATGTTGCAAAGCAGTTGCCAGATGAATGCGCTTGACCCTATGATATAATTCAGCTGCAAAGCTCAATGTGAGTACTTGAAGGGAACAGAGTCTATGATACGCCGCGGCGGGGAAGCGTAATTAGATCCATCGATTCCAAATATAATCCTTGAAGAAGGAAGGAAGGAGCAATGATCAATATTGTCATGATAATGAGGGTAAGTTCTAAAAGAGAGACATTGACATAAACTTCAGAAATCTTTAAAAGGTCAGGTACCTGAAAAATAAGAAAAAATAAGTTTCTCGATAAGTTCATTCTTGTGGAATCGATATGAAATAACCTTTCGATGGTATCTTTGTATGAGGTTAGCGCTCAATGCTATTAAAATTGTGATAACGGATCTTGAATTCAAATCATGTCATAGAGTGGGGAAGAGATAAATGAATTGGCCAAAGAAAGATAATTCAAGAATGATTGGCCAAAGTAAAATCATAATTCAAGTATATTTTGTTTCACTTAGAAAAGTACATTTTGACTAGTATCCATAAATAAGGTATAATGTCAGTGGGGGTACCAATAATTTATTATCGATGTATAATCGCAAGATACAACAATAGCGGTTGTGGCCTTGGGGATAAAAGTTAATCGCAAAAATCCTGACATTATTGGAATGTTTTCTCCTTGGTGGACTGGCAATTAGATTTTTTTCTGATCTGGCAACATATGAAAAACTTGAATGGCTGTAATGAATAATTGTCCATGTCACGACATCTAGAACAATGAGGGTTATATGAAAATCTTGAAACAATCTAGGTGTCTGAAGCATATAAGAGTTTGAAAAACGTTTTCCTAAAGCTTCAAGAATCGTTATAGTGATTGAATAGTCCAGAAGAAAGGTACAAATAATAACCATAAAATTGTCCTTGTATTTTTATGAAAAGTTTTGGTAAGACAGCATTGTCTTAACCTACAGACTGATAATTTGACAATGAAATATTTGTCTGTCATCGCCCATACACAGATATGTTTCGATGCATTTTTATATGGTAAATCGCATTCATTGATTACCCCAATGGATTATGAAATCACTGACAATAAATGATGATTCAAGTTTGATCTCAAAAGAAGAAGAAGAGTTTCTTGGTGATGAAACTCTATATCTTGGTGATCAGGCACTAGTGCATCTTACTAACGATATTTGACTAGATATTTATTTTGTTAGTAAATGTATTGGCAAGATTGGAGTTTTCTCCCCGATAAAGGACCTTGAAATATGTGAGTGCACAGAATTGTCCCAAATGATTATTAGATCACTTTACATAAATGATGATTTCAGTTTGATCTCTAAAGAGAAGAAGAGTTTTCTTGGTGAGTAAACTCTATTCTTGGTGGGCAATCAGGCACTAGTGCATCTTCTAAGATATTTACTAGATTTATATTTTGTAGTAAATGTATTGGCAAGATTGAAGTTTCTCCCCGATAACAGGAGACTTGAAATATGTTGAGGCACATGATTGATATCCTCGAAGGACCTATAATATGGATTTATTTTTTCAGAGATCCAAGACCAAATTGATTGTTTACGCAGATGCAAAATATTTATCTATCCGCATAAAGCACAATCGCAAACACGCTATTTGGTTTTTATGTGGAGGCACAATATATCCTGGCGATCAGTAAAGCAAATATGCTACGCAAAATAAAAGCCCTCCATAAGCAAGTCCGAAGTGCGTCTGGTTTAGATCAATGCACACCATTTTAGGAATTTGGGTTTCTTTGAAAAATAATATATCAACCACAAAGTACGAAGATTGGAGACATCATCACAAGAAATTAAGTGATGTTTTAATCAGGAGAGTATAATACGTGTTGCACTCTTAGCGAACACATTATCATCTTAAAAAATTCTTGAACTATGGCTCCCTCTCTTTTCATTTAAGCATTTCATGACAAATACAAGTCACACCCAAGACTGATAGCACTAATTCTAGATCTAAAATCATTTTACCATTGAGTTACAAAAACTGAATCACAGTCAATGTCAACTCCACATAAAAAAAAAATAAAAATAATATCATCATAGTTACCAAATTTCAACCTATATTCAAAACCATCATATTCTGATACCAACACTTGAGAAATTCTGGCCACTCCAAAGTATATGTATACTATAAGCCGCATAAACTCGACTCACCATCAATGCCTTATAACCATCTAACAATTTCTATATCCCATAAATCAAAGTAGTCTAAATTCTAGGTCCACACCGTTGAAAATCAATCGTTACCTATAATAATTGGAACAATCTAGCTTCGAAATAACCACATATAATCTTCCTACATCATTCTTGTCACCCAAACAAAACTCAATCTTTAAAAAAGTTTATAATTTTTAGTAAGTCTGTACTAGTTCATATCTCACAATCATAGTATTAAATTCTTCAACTACAAATCAAGGGCTTATATGAGAGGTCTTTATTCCTCACTTTCTTACATTCTTCTCATGACATAAATTTTAAATACCTTGAACTCTTCAATACACCAATTTTTTTTTGCTAATTCACTTACAAGTCTTATTCTTTGTCCAACAACCCATGACATTTTTTACCTTATCCTCTAAACCATAACATTATGTGAAACTCCCTTGGGTATAACAATCAAATGTAACCAAATTTACAACTTGAAAATTGTAAGTCCTTCCAAATGCTTCATACTCAATGCAATTGATCATTTATCACCTTACCAATTCATACCTTGACAAAACACACTACCAAAAACATAAACTCACCATGAAAAACTTGAATTTTATCACTATTAGCTAATACCTTAAAGATTTTTATGAATTCACGTATCTTAGCTTATCATTGATCGCCTCTCCATCGATCTTATCATATCTTTCGCTAAAAATTCAATCGTACTCATTACCAAACTCAAAACCACGAATAAACTTATCATGACACTCAAGTTGAACGTCGATACACTCATTTCTCAAATCTTATTTGATTATTTTTTAACCAATCTGATAAATCCTTCACACTATTACTATGACCAACGTAAAACGGATGAAATCATGTGTCTCTGAACCCAATTGTCAACCCTTCTAAAGATACCTCCTTTACTCTTGCAATCAAAGTAAATATCCTTGCTCTCTTCTCTTTCTGAATGCTAAACTACATCCCACTATTTTTTATTATGACTTTAGCTCCTTTCAATTCGATTCGAGCGGCATCCCAACTCCTCATAAACGTATCATACTACCACACTACTTAGAAAATAGCAGTGAACCATAACTTAGGCATTCTAAAGTCATCATTATCGTACAAAAGTATTTTCACTAACAAAACTTATCATATAGTTGTATTCTAATCATAATTCATCATGAACTCTTATTAGTATCATGCTCAGTTAGATCTTGTCATTCCCACGAGGTCAAAGTTTTCATCGATATGACACAATAAATCCAATTTTACGAACCAAAATCAAAGGGCTAAACCAATTTTATATGAACTTTCTTACTAACATCTATAATACCTTCCCACAAATATATATTTTTTGACTTCTTTACCCATAAGCTTGTCATTTTGATATCTATGATTATTTCCTTAGACATTAAAATGAAATTATCGGTCCTTATTTAGAACATTCGGAATACAGTTCTCAACTTAACACATTGATACCACATCAACGATCCACCATTAAATCTTCCTTATACACACGCTTAACCCATTCATTCATTGTAACAAGCTAGTTGGTTTCTCAAATTTGAATGCAACATCAAATCTTACTTACTATATGAGCATGTGATACAATTGATAACTACTTAAATAGTTAGTATTAACATTTGACAATAAGCGTATCTATTTTCATATAACACTAGTACCACATCGTGAAGACTGTTCGATCTACCACTTGAACACATCATACCTACAGAGAATACCGTATCCAAATAGCTCACACATTTCTACCTATCGAATAGCTTTAAAGTTTTTATAAAATTCGCAGCTCCATATCTAGCCAAATCTATATGTGTTCTTTCATAGGGCAGGTCGACAACAAAAGTAATACACTCCATACTTCTAACCAAGTACCTATCAGTACCATTATAATAGTCGTATCATGACCTTATTTGGTATATACTCAATTTATGAAACCACAAAAGAGATTCTGACCTCAATTGGTGCAACATCATTCGCTAAGCAACCCATTAATCTTATGAAAACTTATCAACTGTAATTTTTTCAAGGTTACGCTATTCATTATCTACCCAACTCTTTAAACATTTAACTTCTTATTGTCAAATCACTCCAGATATTGCTTATACCACATAAGTACTACTTTTAATTTATTTTATTTTTATTTTTTTGTATGGTAGCTAACCTTACTTGACCCCTTCAAATATGACCCCACATTCTTTTCAGCATGTGATATTTAATTTCTTATCCACAAATACCAGTTCTATTGCATCAAACCAATACAGCAAAATACAACCATACCTATTTACCATCAGAACTATGCAACTACTCATCACATACTGTGAGAGACGAGAATGAAATTAAGAGGGAAGTACATCAAAATGGACAAAGGAAAGGCACGATAGAGAATTAAAAAATAAGATATTCTCATAAGTCACTATACGCCGCCTCTAAAATAAGTATAGGACAAGCTCCCATACAGATCGCATCTAAGCCCGTCTAATTAGACTTCGACTTGTGTACAACACGTGAAACCTATGAACCTGGGCTCTGATCACCCATTTCATTGCACTCGACCAACACACAATTAAGTTATGACAGGGTCTTCGGTCTCGGTTATCCCACCAAGACAAGTCCAGCCTAAAATAGCCAATGTGTTTACAATAAGTGCAGAAATTTTTTAATTAACAACAAAAATACCCCCAAAATCTAGTAGTGCAACAGTTGTACAAAACTCTAAATGATTACTCTCTGAGTATTAAAAGAAACATTTAGTCGTAAATGAACTTTTTGTTTAGAATAGAACAGACTATCATAATTTAAGGAGAAAGAAAGCCTGCTGAGTAATACGACAAAGCACTACACCACACATCTCCAAGAATCCTCCCGGAAGATGAGAATGAAACGTACCATAAAAATTAAGGATCTAACCCTACAAAAATTTTGTATAGCAACCAGAAAGATTGAGTACCAATCACACGATACTCACCAAGTAAATCCCTAAACACACATCTAAAAGGGATTAAATAACGGGTAACTTATTCCACCCAACCCGAACCGCTACAACTAAACCTACATAAATATCATCCCAATCTAATAACAGCTCATAGTTTACATAGCATGTACTCAACAACAACACTATACAAACTACGTTGCTCTCACAACCATACTTTATCAAATTACATATCCTCAACAACAACACTTCAAAGGAACACTTCAACAAATTACATATCCTCAACAACAAAACACTTCAATAATATATTATCCTCAATAACAACACTTCAACAATTAAAATCCTCAATAACAGTTAAGTGTTCAACAATCACGTTCCGCAGAAAGATAAGCACAGATCAGGCAAAAATCACAATTTCAAGTTCACTAATGATAAGTATGTTTACAATGCAATGAATGCAATGTCAAGTATATGATGCATGGTCTGACCTACTGATAACACACCCACTGTCTCTCAGTCCGGGACCTATGGGAGACATATTTGTTCCATGCATCATCGCGATGCACGACACGATCCTCGATAATAGTAACCATCACGACGAGCGATACGTCCCTCGAAATATATATCCATCGCGGCGCACTATATCCGTCCCTCGAAATGGTACAATCCTCTTTTAAGTTCTCATTCTTCTCAATCCCCATAACACTTGTCACAACGCATGTCTTAAAAAATGCAAATGACATGTTTCCCACAAATAAAGAGGATATAACCATGTCATAACATTGCCACAATTACGACAAATAACCATCAACAAACAATGATTCCAAGCTTTTCAATCACTCTTCACTTCTCCATTATCCATACCTCGCGCAAAAGCAATTATTCACATTACCTTTATTACCCTTTGTTTTCATCATAGAATTAATCACATGTGAAAAATCAACGCCATCAACCAAGTCCCATTACTCCCAGCATATACCACAAGGAAATACACAACACATTTCATCACTTCACACAGAATTTAGAAATTCCTTTTGCCTCACATAGTCGAACATTACTCCATAAACTTGAGGTCTTCTTTTTCTTCTCCCTTTTTATTTGCCTTTCAAACTGATGCAATCTATCCAAATATATAATCACGATAAGATTTTTCGAATCCCAACACCACCCATGTTTACTATAGGTGTAGTCTAACCCCAAAACTCCTCAATAGCATAAGTTATTAGTTCCTTGATTCCCACTAATAATGTCAACTTTTCATATTTTTCAAATTTCAACTAGAGTTAAGTTCTTAACTTTCCTCCAATTTCCATAATATCTATAATATTCTTTAATCAATAAATCACTTTGGATTACCTATATCTATATGTTAAAACTTCAATTTTGAAGTGACAACAACAAGGTAAATTCCAAAATCTAGTCAAGTTACACCATCTGCAACCTCCGCCAAGAAACAGTAACTCTATTCCCATAATTTGTTGCCAATTATTAAATATCCATCATTATTTTATTATTATTTCTCAATAATTGGCCTTAATTTTCCGATTCAAGTTTAAGTTGACAGCCATTACTACGTATTTAAAAAGATAATTATAATAATAATAAAATTTAGTATACAATTACCTCTATGCATAATCACAACTTCGCATATTAATATAACTTATACACGTTTTAACCTAAAGTTGTACCCTTAAATACATAAACTTTTTTATAGAAAGGATGAGAATAGTTACCTTGACGCCTAATAACGAAGACATATCAACTTGTTTCCTCTCCTCTTTTTTTTTTTTTTTTTTCCTTTTTTTTTTTTTTTTTTTCCCTTCCTTTTCTTTTCTTTCGGTCTGCATATTCTTTTTTGTCCTGTTCGTGCTTTTTCAAACTCAGCACCCGCATGAAATATCTATTGTCAGTTTAGGGGCATCTGTTCCCTTTCTTAATTATTATTATATTATTAGTATTATTAGTTATTAGTTCATTTATACATGTTTAATTTTCCTTTTCTATTTATTTTTTGCCTTTTCCATTATTATTTAACACACAATAATCTTATTAAATGGAAAATCATGCCACCCCTTTCTTTATAAGTTATATAAAATAATTTATAGCAACTACTAAAAGGGTAATACAAATTAACTGGTTAAATTTCCTAAAATATCAAAGAAGAGGGTTGTTACAATACACGCAATCCCCCCTTATTGACGGTCACAGTTTCTAAGCACTGGATAGTGACACTGACACTACCGCCCTGAGGATGGCATGCAAGGACTCATTATAAAATTTAAGTGAAATATCATATTATATATATTCAAACATCTAAGTGCCCAAATGTCATGGCAAGGTGATTACACAACTCAAGTTATCAACCAACACATATCCCCAAGAGAGACTTCTTCGAGACGACACACAGTTTATGCACAATGGATATTTGCAAAGATTTAGACAAGCATGAGAATCACAAACAACTAAACCCAACAAAAGCAATGATACTATCAACAGAATAAGAAGTGTCACATACCATCAAGTTATAATTATACATCCTAGATTATAAAAAATCAAGTGATAATATCAATTCAACCAATGCAATAAAAACATTAAAACCCCGTCTATGCCACAAAATAATTAGGAACATTGTCCTCAAGCCACAAAATTAAGTGTAGAAAATCATAGGGAGAGTAGGCGGGTTGCCCTATCATCTTAGGCAATTTGGAGAGGTGTGGCACAAACTGGTGCATGCCCTCATTTAGGGTATCAATGAGCCCATACTCAATCCCCAAGAGTAGGTGTAATTGGGGCTCTTTAGTCTTTCGACACCAGCTAGAGCCAATCCATAGAAGTGTCACAATAGGGACACTCACTTAGTATCTGATCTGCAGAATGGGCCCATTCATAACAGTACTACAACTCTCCGCATGTTTGGATTAACATGTTCTGGGCTACAGTCTTCGTCTCCTCCGTCGGAACACTTAACCGCTCCTTCTCAAGCCTTGACTCTCTGAATCATCAGCTAACTTGGATTGCCCTTGCAGTAGAATGATCTACAAATAACCTTTATGTGTGTGTCCTCAGGGACATCCAGATTAGTCCCTAACAATGAGAAATGGATTTTGATTTTCATCCACATAATTGATTCATTTATCACATCAACTCTTTTATCTGGGCAGATAATCAGGAATACGTTTCTCACACATCGGCTAATTTTCCCTATGCCCCTCATTCTTCCTTACAAGGGGTACCAGGTAGTCTCTATAGTACACGGTAGACATCAATGTGGTGACCTGTGCTTTTAAAGCCGAGAGGCATCGCTCATAGCTGTAAATATCAAGGTTTACCCAATATCTAGCATCCGTTTTTCTTTGTTTTGAATAGGTTCTTGTTAGTGTAATGTGTTTGTTGTTTTCTATACTGACCCTTTCTTCTACACTGGGTTAGGTTTCTAACGGTGCCGCCTGTTCCGTGTGATTCCTCTGATCTTCTTTATGGGCTTTCTGAAGGACTTTGAGAGGTAATCGTCTGTCCTCCCTATGTGCCTCTTGTTCTTATTTTATGTTTTGCTCTATTCCGTAGACAAATACATTGATACTATCACCAGCCTATCTTTGAATTGTGTACGTTAATTTAGATAGGGCTGCTTGTAAACGTTACGGAAAAAACCGCCGTTTTTTATTTATATTACAGAATTGTACTAAGTGTTGTTTCGCTCTTTATGTTATGTCTGTTTGTACTTATTTTTTCTTTTTCTTCCGTTTTTTGGGTGTTGAGGCGGACTGTTTTTGGTGAAATAGATGAGTGTCCTCTCTCCAATTCACTTGAGTCAATGCCATTGAAAGACCGTGAAAAAAAGAATTTATGCGTTAAGAAAAATCTAAGATACCCAACTTTTATTATGCGTTTCAAAAAAAAATCAAATGTCCATACAGATTGTAATTTATTTTTATATAAATTTTTTTAAAATAAAATTAATTTTCAATTAAGTGTTTTCACTTCTGATTCGACGAAATACTGGTATATTTGAGTCATTTGTGTAAGTCTATGAGTATATGTTGCGCGCCCTTTTGTGTAATGAACGGTATAAGTTTACTGGCTTGCTATAAATGCAAAATTTATAGTTGTATCATGCCCTTTTAATTAAACCCCTGAGTGTAATTTGAGGTGTCCACAGTCATACTTCATCGACGCCTTGTTATAAACATCCGTCGTTTACGGTACTGTATATCGATTAAATATTAAAATATGGTTTTACAAAAATTGGGATATGATTTTTACTGAATTTCTTGCAAAAAATACTTTATAACCCTTGTGGAAAGAAAAATTATAAGAGATTTGTACTTTTAATGAAATCTAAAAAATAGTGATTTGGGCTACATCTAAATCGACAATATATAAGAGGAAAAAAATTAAATATACCACGCTAAACTGACTTAAAACACTGGTATCCAGTATACCCTACCTTCAATATTTTTGGGTCATTGTGCCCTACTGTCCCAAAAAACATAATATCATTATATATCGCTTCACAGGCTCTAACAAGCCTACATTGAGAACGTGATACCATCTTATTCGTCGATAATGATATTTAATAAATAATCAGGTTAGTCAGACGATAAGATTATGACACATGTATTTCCGTTAGTATAAATGGTATATATGCTCTAGCTTTGGACGGCAGGACGGCACCAATATCCAAAAGTAGGACAGAGGGTATTTGCATACTATTTACGTCAGTTCGGGGGTGTATTTATCCTTTTCACATTTATAAATAACAAAACATATGTATAATCTCAAACCACATCTTTTGTGAAAGAGAAAAATTAACCAACTAAACACACCAACACAACATTTTATCTCTTGTCCTTCACACTTGATATAGTTCCTTAAAAAATTTTCCCTTATTTTTTTTTTTTGGGATATCAAATTCTAATTGTCTTCACATGTACAATCAATTATTTTCTACTATATAAATAGACCACTTATATGTCTTTTTTCTTTATCTTTACGCATCAAATTAAAAGGTGGTAACAATTTTTCTCTTATATATTTCCTTTTCTCTTTGTTCTATTTTAAGCTATTCTTATAGAAATTCACGTCTAACACAATAAATCCAATAGATTAACCCTTGATTTTTTTGTAAAGTTTATTTTATCAAACAGAATGATTAGCCAAAAAAAAGGATAGATACTGGGGGAAGAAGCCCTAATGAAGAATCATCAAATTTCTTATAAGGATCAAAAAGCATAGCGACACCTATCGAACAAATCCAAACCTTGAAGCCTAAGATAAATTTTATTTACAGAACCTTATGCCTCGCGTATATATTCGAAAAAAATTAATTTTTTGTTTAAAGAGCTGATCTTATTTTCTTAAATTCAAATTCATTAGCATAGATAATTTAGTTTTCGTATGTGTTTTTTGTGTATTAATTGATAGTCAATTTTTATTGTTTCTTCTGGTGTTGCTTTTTTATCTTCTCTCCATATGGCCATTCACAATTTAATAGAAGATATGTTCTTTTTAATTTCACTTCTTATCTTTTTTTATTGATTGCTAATGGTTTTGAAAATAGCTTTAGTTCGGATGATTATCTACTGTTAATACAAACTTTATCAATGATCGGTTTGTTCTTTATTATTCGTTATTAACGTTAGTACAAGTTTAGATGAGTTTATTTAATTTAAATTTCTTTCTCATTTTTGCACCAACACAAAACAAGATCCTCTTTTTCATCATATGTCCGACTACCCAATACCTATCTTTGTAGGGCTTAATACAATATAGATCTAGCCTATCCTAAAAAACTCTTTTAAGGGCATAACTAATCAAGATTGCTTGAAAAAACTCACTAGAGTTGGACTAGATATATTTGCATTTAAAAGTCCCACTTTAGGAAGGTTAGTTCAGAGTCACATTAGAATGCCTCAGTTTGAGGGATAAACTATTCCTAGCGGAATGTGACAACTCTTGTCCCAAGACTCAAATCGAGGCCTCTAGTTAAGTATTAAGGAGTACTTACTGCTCCTCAATCTTTGAGGAGTATCTGGTACTTGATCTAGGCTCGACTAATCAAAATTTAAGTCGGGAATTAAGTCTTATTTTAGGGTAAAACGTTTCTTAACAAGGAGGCTTTAGTTCCAATGCTCAAAGGTGAGACCCTGATTTATGATGAAGAATAGTAACCTCATCACCATTGCATTTTATGACACATTTTTTTCTATCTTCACTTTTTCATTTTAGGTTGTATTTTTTTAGAAAAACAAATGATCATTAACACAATTTTCTTTTTCCTCCCTGAATATTCAAATGAAGATTCTTTGAGAACTGTCTGCGCTTATGCAAATTACAAACTCAACATTAATTGAGTCTAGATCAAGCAAGATCTTGAAACCTCAGCATGCCAGTATTTGTTTTCAACACAAAAGGACCAACAAATAAAAGCGTAATTCTAATTCTTTAGATTCTTTCTATCAATTCAATTATACTTAATTAATGGTTTTTGTGTGTATGTCTTGTTATTGTTATTACTAAATTAATTATTTATTATTATTTTATTATTATTATTATTATTATTATTATTTATAGTATTATTATTATTATTTTCACAGCAAAAACAACCATTAGTATTTCCTTGAATTAATTTTTTCACAATCTATAAAAAGTGACTAAAATATAGAGATCTGTGTATTACAAGGAAGTGAATCTCTTGTTAAATTATTTCTCCTAAAACGGGTTAAGTTGTACAGAAGTGTCTTAATAAAATACAACAAATTCTTCGTCCTATTAATTATTTATTTACATCACACTTGCATTGTTGATTTTGTTATCTCATTGGTTAACCCATCAATTCAATATTCACTGATTGCACTTTTCCAATTTCAATACAAAATTTTTCTTAAATCAAGTCATTACACGTTGTGTGTTTTGCCGTCGTGAATTATCAATATTTTGGATGTATATTCTGTTTGACCTTCACTAATAATATTTCAACTAAAGAAGCTTATTTTCATTAAATTTTTTTTTAATCAATTTCGGGACTCCAAGTTGAATTGAGTTTTTGTTCTCAATAAATAAATGATAGAATCATGTAAATTATTATTCAAATACATAAACTATCAAGCAAGTTCCATAACTTGCCAAGGATTTTTGAGAATTTAAAGTCAAACGCAAACTTTGGTGTTGCAATCTAACAACTAATGATTTTTTTGTTTTCTAATTCTTTGATGCTGAAGGAATGTTGCGATATTGAAAGATGGTATGGATTGAACTCAGTAGTCGAGGCTAGTCAAAATAATTTGTACCAACAATCTGAGACAATTAATAAGTTATCTTGTTGTGGGCGTAACAATACTACCACAACCGAATTTTCCCAACTCTAACGCATTTAGGAGTCGTTTTTTTGTATAGTTTTTCTTGGTATGGGGGGGGGGGCTGGGAAATTGCGACAACAAAGTAGTAGTGTTTGGTACACTAACTAATTCATAATCATTACAGGGCTAAGAGTATGGTATTGATGAGGAAGTCCATAGTTATTGAGGATTCTCAAGAAGAAGGAGGACTAACTTTTATCTAGGAGAACCAATGGGTAGGAATCTAACCATAGTATGTGTATGGGTATAAGTTGTAGTACTTGGGAGGTGTGAGGAATAGGAATAAGTACGCATCTTGTAATGTTCAAATCACAAATTAGAAGCAAAAAAGGAGTAGGCACTATAGCATCCAACATTTCTGATGTCTTATGTTCTTACCTAAGTAAAAAGAAACAACCAGGGACAAAAAATCCAACTGAATGATTAGATAAAAAATTAGGATACTTACTTTGTAGTCTTTCTTGGGTTTATTGGCAGTTGTATCAACTCCTTTGCGGCTCAAATCTACCTGATCATTCCTAAATCACGAGGTCAAATACCCACAATTTTTGGTTAGTTTAAGGTTTGTAATTTTGTCTCATAGCCTTAACTTGATACAAATGTGACACTAAGTATCGAGATTGACGAATAATTCATTGAGTAGACCTCATCAATATGGAGGTGGTCAATCTTACTTCCACAAACTCTTGAACAAAGAGAGGGTGACATAGGACATTGTAACTGCTGAAGTTGGATCACTCATAGAGCATTGCATTTTGGGTGTTATTATGGTACTAAAGTTGAGCTTTATACGGAGTTTTATAAAGACACATTTAGGGTATGAGTTTGTTAGATTGTTTGTGTTGGTCCTCACGTATATCATTCTACAACTATCATAAGTCGTCTCTACATTATGTTTTGTATGTAGTTATGGTGATTTACGCTCTATTATTGTTTTTGTATTATTATGGCTATTGTTTAGGAGTGATGATTTTGTAGTAGGATTATCCTACAGATGACAAGTAGACTTACCTCTTTTGTATTTCTTATTTTATATGTTTGGTCTATAATTGTCTTGAGACGTGGGTCTACCGGAACTGACTTTTGTACCTCCGTCCGTGGTAGTTGAGGATAAATGTACACTTTTATCCTCTCAGCCCCACTTTCGTGATTTTACACTAGAGTAATGTTATTGTTCACATATAACGGTTAACCAGTTCATTATGAATTATTTTGAGCTGAAATATTCTATTAAAATATCAAACCTGACAGTGTAATTATCCTGTTATACCTTGATTTTCTGCCAAATTTCACCCGTTGATAATACTGCCTAGCAAACACGTTTTTCATAATATGGGTAAATTAAATACATCATAAGGACTAATTTTTCCACCTAAATTGTAAACATTCTTCGAAACATAAGATTTCATATGAGGAAGAAGTGCATGTTGGACAATTCAAAATTCACTAGCAGCAATTTAAATTTTAAGTCAAAAGTCGGAAGGTCAAAATAATGTTCGCAAACTGAGGAGGGCAGATTCGGTGGTATGTATTTTTTTATATCAAAGGCTATTTGTGGCATCTTACAATCATTATAAAATTCTCAGTTTGATGATAATAGTAATTGTCTTGCTCAGATACCTAATTCCTTTTTTTGGGAAGTTCACAACTTTAAATAATGATTATTGTCAAATTACATAATTATCTATGTATTAGGTTACAGTTTTGTCTGTTGTTGCTCAATGTTGATTATAAATGATCAATTTTAAAAGTAGTTTTAACGCAACATATGCATCATAAAGTACTAGAAACAAAAATTTTGATTACTACAAAAAGTTAAATATGATTCGTAAATGATTACAAGGAGTCAAAATCATAATACTACCTATATTTTAGAGGTGTGGAACATGCTATTTGGTCCAGAAGACTACCGTTATAAGTTCCATTTCTCTTTCTCTACCTTTATCAACTCTACTTATCTATTTTTTATGTGATTCTTTTTTTGTTATATATATTTCATAAGCCTCAAAATAAGAGATACCATTAACAATGCTCTTAGAAAAAGAAAATTGAAAGATTTCTTCTTTCTTTGTTAGAATACACAATGAAAGAGACATGAAGAAACAATGTGTCCAAAAGTGGTAATATGAACACCCATTTGGAAAGAAGAAGGGGACCCCGAAATATTTGCAAACATGGAAAATCAAAGGTTGATGGAAACAAGTATCCTTATACTTTATGCTATTATTTTAGTTATTTTTTTTGCTATTAATTTTATTTATTTATCTTAAAAAGAATTACTTATATATAACAAAAGTTGAATTCAAATTAAATTCGTCGGTTTGAACCTTATTGTCGTCAGATTTCAAGGCTTTAGCACTATCTCAACGGTGTACTGTTGAAGGTCGAAATGAAGGAGGTTAGATTTAGGACCAGTGCATTGGACCGATGGATAAGAGAACCGAGCTTGCTTAAAAAGCGTTGGGGTGTCCTACGTTTTTTTTGAAGTTTTAGTCAATTTTTATACATATACGTATATATTCCACCTTTATGATATATATTGAGGTGGATGCTGATTATACGCACCGAGTTTATTTGAATCCCATAATTTTTTTACACAAAGCATAGTATCATGAACAAAATAACTAGTATTTTTTTTAAAAAATGTTATATTTGGATCCATAATTTACAAAACACCAAAAAAAAGGAGGAAAAAAAAAAAAAGGGAGAAAACAGGTGGGGGGGGGGGGTGGAAAGCTTTAGATGCCAACTGAAAAGGGTATATCTCTACCCTTACAATGATGTATTCCGAATTTTGTTGGTGATTCCTAATGTGGGTACTAAAAACTAGGTGAAAATCCCCCCACCCACACCCCACCAAAAATGTTAAATACCTAAAAAGTCTTAACCAATTAAGTTTAGATCTTCAATTCATTTATGCCCCGTGCTTATGAGTTGCGAGTTGCACCCACCCTTGACATGAGAGATCAAGTTGAATGAAAATAATTTAATCTATAGATATTTATAAAACTTAATTATTTACTCTTATCCTTTTAGGTTTTCAAATCATGTTTATTATAAATAATATATACATGTTTTATAAGTAAATTAACATTTTTTTTTTGTATGAAAGAATATTGAAACTCATCTCAAGTGTTCTGAAAGACCTCTGTGATTTTCAAATTTGGTACCATCAAAATCAAACTATTGATATCCTCCTCCCTTTTCAGGAAAGATAATACTAATATAATGAGTTTCAATCCACATCCAATAATACTAATAATATTACATAATGTCCTCCATGTTATACGACGTCTTTGATAGGAAAAAATAAACTTTTGGATTGTGTGGCTTCTAAATGAAATGGTTTGAATTGTGAAAAGAAATGATCCAATTTGGGTAGATTCATCAAGTTAAAGGAGATGTTCATTTATCGTGAGAGTTATGAAAAACATTTTCCAAATCCAGCAACCTTATTACCATCACACTATTCGATTGAATCAACAAAGACTTGTGGAAGTTTTGGGTCATGCTCAAGTGAGCTGATCCATATTTTCTTGATTAGTAAGTTTCTTGAACTTTTTCATGTCATAATTGTTCAGCTCACATGTGTCATTCCATGTTTTGGCCCTAGAATGATGTATGTCTTTAGAACGTATTAGTACTAGGATTTAAGACTTTGGTTTATATAAATATTTTTGCGCTAGTTGCTTAATTTTGGATTTACTTTTGAAAAGTAGCTAGTGTTTGAGAAGTCGTTGAAAACCTACTACTTTTGATATGGAATCATACCATGTTAGAATCACGATTTTCGAACTTGAGCATGTGAATGATCAAATATATATTCATTTTTTATTTGAAATCTAACAAATTGTCATGAATTCAATAAATTGACTACTTTTCATAGAACTGATTACAACGGTTAATTTAAATTTTATCCCATACAATATTGATTAGGATGCGAGTGTTCGATGGGAGTGAAAGATATGGACACATGAGTAGTTATTTAAAATAGTTTATTATTGTCAACTGTCTATAATAATCAAATACTAAAATATTAATTTGTATATGCAGGTCAAATGGATGGATTGTTTCCTACGATGTTACAAAATCTAGGACTTTTGAAGTTCTTGATATGTACTTGGGAGGCTCTATAATAAGTGGTAGATACTTATACATCTTTTATATATTCTTTCATAGCTTCTTGAATAAATATTATAATTTTTTATAAAAATGATCTAATTTTTTCTTGGTTCTTGAATACAGATGTACGTAAAGTTGCATATTCTATCTCTTCTAGTGGAAGCTAGAGATTTTTTCTTCATACGTTGTTGTAGACAATTTGATCCAACAACATGGATTATGATGGATGTTTCTTATGATCCATTCAATGAGATTCAAAGTGGTGTACATTCTTATTCTTGGAAGTTTCCTGCTGGTTGTGCAATTCAAGATATGGGTAATGGCCAAAGTAAGGTATGAATCATTTCATCTCTCTAATAATATCACTATTTATATAAAAGGAAAATTATGTTCCTTAAGCTCTCTCTACACAAGAGGTCCAAATTACTAGGGTCTATTATATGTATTCTTGTCTTGCACTTGTGTATGAGATTATTTCCACAACTCAAACATGTAACATCTATATCACAATTTATAATAAACTTAGTTTCTGAAGAGTATGCTACAAGAGGTAAATATTTACCAATACCTATCTTATGATGTCTATTGTTCTTATAATATGATATAAGAATCAAACTATCGTTATTCTCAGTTAATCCAATTTTGTACCCTCAGGTTATGTTGATAAGTCATGCTCTAAATGATCAACAGTGAGACGTGCATCATGGGTTTTTTCGAGTCTCTGCATAGTAGTTTAGAAAATGATGTTTTTGTCAGTTTATAGCCTTGGAAAGTCTCCAACAAACTTATAAGTTATATTTTAGGATTGAGTTAGATTTAATAGCCATTTTTAACATGTTAGGAGTCGTCAGACCTATCACGATTCGTCATGCAACAATGTGGAACTCCACTTAAGCAATGCCAAAATGCCCCCCTATCGACCCCAGTGTTGTTTTTTGCTAGCTTGAGTTCATATTTTTACTATTTATCATTAAACGTAGAGTAATCAACCACTTTTTTTTAGTATGCCTCAATCACCCCAACGCTACCGCCAAAAATTCGTCTGTATAGTGCAGGAGCGCTCACACAACCCATACTATGGTGTTCATGTCCCATATGTTTGAATCTTAACGAGTAAACACAAATTTTCTACATACCTTCCTAAATATTTTCCAAAGAGCTAATTATTTTGATTCCGTTTTCTTGACTCTTGCAGGTTACTTGGGTGGAACATGTTCAAGCATATGAAAAAAATCAAGTACATCATATCTTTAGAGACTTGTTGTGTGATCGTCAAACATACAGAGCTAAAAGATGGATTGTTACACTGCAAAAGATGTTTGAGAGATATAATTTTGTCATGGGTGCAATATGCCCTACTAGGCATGATTTTAAAGGAGGTTTGATTTTATATTCCTTTTTATTTACTTACTACCTTTTCTGAAATGGCCTGTAACATGACCTATTATGTTATTTTTAGTGGAAGTCATTTTTCTTTACATTTTTCTCAATTTTTAATTGAAACATGTCATTTTCAAAGTTATGGTTCTTTCCTTCAGGGGTGTGTTGGGTATGATTTGAATAATTTTTTTTTTACAAAAGTCTTATTTTTTGATGTTTATTGACTGTTAGGGAAATAATTTTCCAACACCGAAGAGCAAGAAAGATGGGTGGTAGTTTCTCTTGTTTAAGAAAGGTCCTTTACATTAACATCATCTCACTTTGAAAAGTATATGACACTGTTAAACCGAAACTCAGGCATCAACTTCCTCCTTACATGTAAATTCTCATCATACTTTCTGTTCGTTAATATTTTTTTTTTATGCAATCTTCAATAGAAGTTTTTTTTCTAGAAAATGTATTCACTCTCCAACCAAATACTGAAAATAAAAATAGAAGTCCTAAAATAGATTATTTTTCAAAAAATAAAAAACACGCTCCTACCTTTTTTTCCTTATTAGTATTGTGATTTTTTTTCCAAATATTTTATCTTTTGATTTTAGCATTATATGTTGTCTCCTTGGCTCCAATTATACATACTATTTGTTTTACATATATGAATTTCGATGTACTTTATTTAATTGAGGATATATCACAAACAACATTTCTTAATCTTCTCAGGAAGGGATAGCCTATTTCCAGACCCCACTTGTGGAATTACACATGATTACTATGTTGTTGGCAGAATCTTGATATTTCTTTTTATTTTAGTTTCAATGTTTAATTATCTAGAAGGGCGGAAAAATACAATACAAATATCTCACAGGATGGTGAAGAACCTTTTGAAAGCCTACGTCATGACCAACAACTTAAATTTTTTCACAAACTTAATCAATATCCACGGCTCAACCTCTGAGGTAGAATTTTATTGAAAAAATGAAGAATTATCCAATAAAAAAGGCTTTATTTTCCACTGCTGCTAACTTTTCATTGTGGCTTCCTCTTTCATTCCAAGATCTCTTCAATTTTTTTTAAAGAATGACAAACCAGAAGTCAGGGTATGTCTTCACACCTTTTTACTAATAATGACATTGTTCAGATAATTTGTTTAGTTGTTACCAAACGAAATTATTATTGAGAAATAAAAATATCGCATGATATTGATATCATTCCAAATAAAACTTGATGTTATCTATTAATTGGCCAATCTATTTCAAAAACAACCTCTTATCTCCAAGGGTAAAGATAAGGTTTGTGTATATTCTGAGGCTCCTCTGCGTGTGACCCTCACCTTGTTGGATTACAATGAATATGTTATTTTTAATAGTATACGGTTATAGTTAAATCTCGTTATAAGGACTAATTGTTATAATAATAATAAAAGTAATAAAGAATAGGTTATGTTGTATATATCCTTGCATGGATATTCAATTGTTTAATGCACATGAGCCAAACATCTGAAAAATTATAAAATTACACTTTTAATCCCTATATAACCTGTTAACCAAAGGACCCTTAAAAATACTCAAAATTTGACTTTTTTCGATCCCTGAATACGTTTTTATGTGAAAATCTCAAATATTTCAACAGAAACCATAATTTTAAAATAAAAAATAGAATGAATTCAACGTTAAGATTTTTTTTAAACCATATGTTGAAGTCTTAAATTTGATTGATATGCAAATATTGTGTTCCCATGTTATATTATCTTACATGTTTGCTCGCCTTGGCATTAATTGTACATATTATTATAAACAATTCTCATCTCACAAACTTAGTTTTAACAATTATTTTATGATATTATTCATCGTTTGAGTTTTTTTCAATGGGATATTTTGACTGGTGGGAATAATGTGATTGAGTTAGCTCGATTACTAATAAGAACTCTTCCAGAAAATAGTATTACAATATTTCAGGTGTTTTTCATATTTATTATTTTATAGTTTGCTATTTTATACTTAAATTATTCAGTAATAATGACATTTTTCAAGAATCAAATAATATTATTAATGATTGGATTCTTTTTTTTCCATATGTGTAAACACCAATGTTTCTAACTTGTATCTTTTCATCCTTTATCTTTTATTATTGAATCAAAAGGCATTTTCTATGGTCCAATTTCACTTTTGACTTTTAGTCAGTTAACAATAAAAACACACAGAAAAATAGACTATCTTTTGTCACATTTAATTTATAGATAGTGATAAGTTGAAAATCTTCTTCACATTATCTCTTGTCACGTCCCAAGCGACCCTGAGACGCGGACACAAAACCTAGGACAACAAGTGGTCCCAAGCTAACCCTGTTGGCATGATCATGAACATAGTAAAGACAATAAACTGAATGCATAAGCTAAATCATAATTTAAACTACAAAATATGGGGAATACCCATATTCTATAACTGAGATAATGATGAGCTTAATACAAAGAAAATATTAACTCAATACTAAGCCGAAACTAACTATGTCTGATATTAGCCTCTAAATTGACTAGAGATGCTGGGACAGGCCCCAACTGAGTCTAGCAAAAACTGAAACTAAAGGACTAATATTGAAAAGAAACTCATGACTATTGTCCTCGAAGAATGAGGAATCACCGCCGAATCTGTAGAACTGGAGATCGAAATTTAATCAGGATGCTGAGAACCTGAACCTACATCAAGAGAAGATGTAGCGCATGTATGCGTTAGTACTTGGAAGAAATTGAGCATATAGGAAAGCATAAAGATGAAACAAAACATAACTGAACAAGCACAAAAGCAAGTATAATAATCAGAATATGATATAGTGAATTATGACCTAACTGAATCCAATGACCATTTTATAACATGTTGAAACTGAATACTGATATACTGAGATGAATAGTCAATGCAAGAGAATCTGACTGAACTCTGGGGAGCTACTCATAACCTTGTAATAAAACCACATGAACTAAATGTGAAGTCCGCTGATACCCCAAAAAAAAAAAAAAAACAAGAGGCCCAAATACCCTGCCAAAGTAGTAAGGCATGCTGGCGTGATCACTACCTGATTGCACACAGAGGGGACTTAACAACCTACTTGGGGGTCTATGTTGTGCGACTAATTGGGTACGCTGAACCTAGTCCAAAACCTATTATTACTGAGTTTCTGTAATACTTGATAAACTCAAACTGAACAATGCAACTTATAATGGCAACAATATCTGGTAATGTCTTTATAAGTGAGGCATGTATATCTGAGTACTCAAATGTCTGACCTGAGTGTGTAATTCAGAACTAAAAAAATCACATATATAAAGCTTAAATTCATGTAATAATCTGAGTAATAACATTGTAATCTTATTTGGAACACATAACTAATTAATTTATGAAGTTCTGTTAAAGTTCTAGAAACTCTAGGTCTAATCATGATATGAGAATAAAGAATCTGACTGAAAAGTAGGGACCCAAAGGGTGAAAGGAACCCACTAGTGAAATCCCACATACCTGGTGAAGATATTCACGGAGAAATACTTAGATTTTGGGGCTGGAACTGCTTGAACCTTGCTGCGTTCTTGAACTAGGGTTCTTGACATTTTTTCTCCTTTCTTGCTTCTAATTTTCTAAGTTTTTATTAATTATTTAGTTTAGGTAAGTTTTAGTGATGTTTCTAGCCTTAAACTTACTAAAATTTGATGATTTAGCGTCAAAACGATGTATCTTAGGGTTTATACAAAGTGGGAAAACACCAAAAGACCCCTAAGTTAATTTCTGTCGGACCAAACGACGACCTGGACTGGCGGTTCGTTGTTCAAATCGACGGTCCGTCATTAAGGTCCGTAGATTGGGTTTGTTCGACAGGACTTTACTAAAATGTGCATAACTTTTTACTCAGAGATCTTATTTTAGCAAGGTCGGTGGATGTGGAAAGCTAATTCAATTATCTATCTTTTGGCATGTCATGAACACATAATTCATTTTGTGCAAAGAGTTATGATCAGTTGAAGTTGACCCAACTGCATTTCCCCCCAATTGTCTACTAAATTTACACCTACGGTCAGACTCTACTGGACCGTAAGAAGAACGACTCCGTACTTGTCAATCATGTTCATATTATAGAGTGGGTATTGGGGTGTTTTGATCGATGATATCCCATGGTTTTCACGGTATTTTAATGATTTTTCCGTTAAGTTAGTGTGTGGGTCCCAAAAGCCTTTTTGTATTGATTTTTTAATGTAGTTTCTCTTTAATTTGTAGGAAATCTGTCAAAAGATTAAAACGGAACGCGTAAGGTTTTTTGAGTCAAGAAATACAGAAACGTTACCACCTACGGAGCTTGTAACAGTCCGTCGAGCTTGTGACGGTAGGTGACAACGTAGTGAATCTGCTGAAGGAAGTGAGCTTGTGACGGTCCCAGTACCCAATTTCCAAGAAGTTCAAGTGTTATGGAACAGAGACCCTCAACGGACCATCGTGCTTGGAATGGTCCGTCATACCTGCCGTCGAGGGTAATGAAGAGAGCAACAGAAGAATTTGTAAAGTATGGGACGATGGAGGCCATGACGGCCCCCCGTCTAAACCTACGGTCCCTTCGACCCGCCGTCATTTTGACAAATTTTCAGTAATTAGAGTCCTTCTTTTATTTTATTAGGTTTTTGTTTTTTATAAATATTTGGAAAACCGCTCGTTTTTGGGGTCGGCTTTTGGCTGTTAGACTTTTTGTGTTCGACTCTATGTTAGTAAACTCTTTGATATTAGACTTTTGATTGTTAACACTTTTTTCTGGAATTGATTGTTAGTGATTTGTTGTTAATCAAGTGGATTTCTTTCTGGAATTTTATTCTTTCTCATCAAGTAAGTGCATGAATCTTTGATTCATATATGACTATATTGTGATTATGATATGGGTAACTAAACTCCATACTAAGGGTTGTGGGAACCATGGTGAATAATGCGGTAAATCTAACAAAAGATAAAATCCAGAATAGTGTCTTGCATTGTATTGAAATTCTTTAGTTTAGAAGTGTCACGACCCAAAACCCCGGGCCGCGACTGGCAACCCCCCTTTCCCTCCTATGTGAGCGAACCAACCAATCTAACCTTCTCATTTCAATTTAATATCAACATAAAGCAATGCGGAAGACTTAGCTCAATAAATAAAAGACAATTCAATAACTTCAAAATATCACTTCTATTAATTCCCCAAGCTGGAAGATTATCACCACAAGAACACTAGATCAAATTACTAACTAAGAGTATTCCTAAGAAGCCTAATAACAAATAAACTAGTCTATGTGCCGACACTTGCCAGGCATCAAGACAGGAGGAAGAGTATCCAGTCCAGCTAGAAAGCATTAGCTCACCCTGAATGATCCGGTGTGACGAAGACTGGCTTGAACTATACTGTTGAGTCGAAGATGAAGCAACGTTTGCTGCAACTCCACAATACAAAGGAAAACATAAAGTGGGGGTCAGTAACAACGCACAAGTACTAGTAGGTCATCTGCCAACTCCAAAATTAAAACAGTATATATCAAGTAACATCATAAAATGCAACTAATTCCTTAGCATGCGCATTTTACAATTACCATAATCCTTGTTACACACCAAGCACATCAATGAGGACTCCAACGCCTCCTCATCATACCGTTTGGGAAACTGTTCTTTAAGTGAGTATATTCGTATCGTTTCAAGAGTCATTATATTATTTACCTCTCCGTGTCTGTACGTGACACTCCTCCGCTCCTCATGTATCCTGGTACCGAACGTGGTCACCCGATCCATATACTATCCTGGTGTTATCCTGTGTCGGAAACGTGACACTCCGATCTATTCTGTATCGGAACGTGGCCCCGATCCATATACTATCCTTATCCTGGGTGTCGAACGTGACACTCCGATCCTCTATTCTATCCTGGTACCGATCGTGGCACCCGATCCATATACTATCCTGGTGTCGGAACGTGACACTACTTTCTCCGATCCTCATAGTTCATCCTGTGTCGGAACTGACACTACCTTCCGATCTCCCCTAATCTCACTACTTCGTTCATAAGCCGCTTCTTTATACAAGGCATCATCATTCACAAAGTTAGATTAGGGTTTCTTAAGATTCAAGATTCAATAGCTTCATCATCTTATTTTTTACAAAACATATATTATATATATAGATAGATTATAAGATCACATCAATGCATACACGCAATTAAGCATATAGAAGACTTAATAATACTCAACTCAACACATATCATTCCTATTAAGAGTTTACTACGATAGTGTAAAAACCATAACCTAACCCCACCGAAGAATCGTATCAGCAAGCAAATTCGCCTCAATTTCTTGTTGTCACTCTTCGTTCCTCTCTCTCTCTACTCGTTGTCACTCCTCTTTTCTTTCTTCTGTTTTTTCTTTATTCAAAACCTCTTTCTTTTACCCTAATTTCATATAATTAAGTTTTAAAAGATGACACTAATAATCCACTAATTAACTTAAAGGTTACCTCTTTTACTAAACCCCAATTAATTAGACTTATTAACATTAACCCATTATTTTATAATTTAAAGCAGGAAATAGTCAAAACGCCCCTAAATTAATTAATCAGAAATCCGACCGCGACCCGCCTGGGACTACGCAGCCCGTGACGGGCCGTCGTGCCTGCGACGTACGTCCTGCTGTCGCGTCGCAACCGTCAGAGACTCAATTCCATCAAAGATCTGTGACGGTCCGTCCGCTGTGATGGTCCCGTCTGCCAGTATCGTCTGACGTTTAGAGAGTCGATGTTCATACCCAATTTCAGATTTTTCCAAGTGTTTTGCAACCCCACCTCCACACGGTCCGTCGTGCCCGTGAACGGTCCGTCGTGGGACTCCGTCCCTTCTGCCACAGTTGTTTTTCCAGATAAAATCTGTTGCTTCAAACGACTCAAACAGGTCGTTACAATAGATACCAATTTACCCATCGTTCGTCCCCGACGATCACAAGAAGAAAACAATGGCGAAAAGGAATTCCCTGAATCTGTAAATAAGATGTGGGTATCTTTCTCGCATATCTGCGCATTCCTCTCTCCCAAGTGGCTTCTTCAACGGGTCGATTCTTCCATTGAACTTTGATAATGCAATCTCCTTTGACCTCAACTTGTGAAGTTCTCTATCTAAAATGGCAACGGGCTTCTCCCCATACACAAATTCCATCAAGCAAACGAATCCGCAACGTATAATGTGATTTTCCTCCCCATGGTTCTTTTCACAACATCGACACATGAAACACCCGGATTACTTCCGGACAGCCTTGAGGCAAGGCTAACTCATCAGCCACCTCCCCTACTCGCTAGTACTTCAAATTCAAAGGGACATGTATCTGTCTTGCTTGCCTCTTTTACCAAAACCGCATCACCAACCCCTTTCATTGGTGCAACTTTCAACAAGACTTTCACCCTCCATGCTCTAAGTCCTCTAACCTTTACCCTTTCGATCTCATATTCCTTTTGTCTACTTGCGCCGCTAGAAAGTTTTTTCCTGAATAGATTTCACTTTCTATCGAATCCCTCAAAAGATCAAGTACCGCCCCAAGGTCTAACATCGAATGCATCAAACCAACCAATGGGAGAGCTACATCTCCTACCATACAAGTTCAAAGGGAGCCATATCGGATGCTTGATTGATGCGTGATAGCTATTAATTGTATTGAGAACTCCGCCGCTAAGGGTAAGAAAGCTATCCCAATGGCCACCGAATTCTATCCACACATGCACGAAGCATATCCTCCAACACTTGAATCGTCGCTCAGACTGACCGTGGTCTGAAGGAATGGCCCTCAGTACTAAGAATCCAACTTTAACCCCAATTCGCACGCATGTTTTCCAAACTTAGAAGGTAACTGCGTACCTCTATCTGATATGAATGGTATGTGAAACTCATGCAATCGAAACAACTTTCTGAGATGTAAGTGTGGCTCACTCTCTGCATTGTAATTCACCTTAACTCGGAATGAAACTGAAGCAGACTTAGTTAATCCGTCCACAATCACCCCAAATGGAGTCAAACTTGCCCAATGTCTTTGGAAGACCAACCAGAAGTCCATTGCAATTCCTCTCCCATTTCCCATTCCGGAATTGGCAGTCCTGAATGTTCCTTCGGCCTTTGGTGTTCATACTTTATTTGTGACAATTTGGCATTTGGCAATAAAATCCACGAAATCCACGCTTCATTCTTCTCCACCAAAAGTTGTTGCTTTAGGTCACGGTACATCTTGGTTGCGCCCGGATGTATCGAATAACCTTTTGAACTATGAGCCTCGTCAAAATAGTGGTTTGATCAAATCATCGACGCGGGTACACATACCCTTCCTTAATCCTCAAAACACTTCCTCATCGATTTTTCTCTTCTTTAGCCTCTCCTTGTCAACACTTTATCTCGGATCCGTACATATTTCATCTTAACCTGCTTTCCCTTAATCTTGTCCCAAAGAAGAAGATCTTGCCTCCACACAAGCTAAAAATCCTCCCTTCTCATTTACTTCTAATCTTCATAAGGTCGTTAGCCAGAATCTTAACCTCCCTACTATGGGCGTCTAGAAACTTGCAAGTGAGCTAGACTTTCCCATGCTTCCCCCCCTTTCTACCACTTAAGCATCCGCTACCACATTTGGCCTTCCCCGATGAAATACAAGATAGTGATGTCGTATTTCCTTCATTAGTTCCATCATCTCCTCTGTCCTCAAATTCCAATCTCTCTGGAGTGAAGACATACGGTAGACGACTATGATCCGTTAGACCTCACACTTAACCCCATATAAATAGTGTCTCCATTGCTTTTAGTGCAAACACTACCGCAGCAACTTCCCACTCATGAGTTTGGATAGTTACGTTCATTGCATTTTTTAATTGTCCTTGAAGCATAAAGCAATCACATTCTTCTCTTGCATTAGCACGGGCACCCCAACCCTAAAAGATGCCTCACATACACATGAAGTTCTTTCCTTCCAACTGGCAAGGTGACGATTGGTGCAGTAGTCAACCCGGGTCTTGAGCTTCTGAAAGCTTTCATCACACTCATCCCACCATCAAATGGAACATTTGTTGCTTTAGTAAGTTCGTCAGATTGGGAAGCCATAAAGAGAATCCCATTGACAAATCTGCGGTAGTAGCTAGCCTAACCCAACAAATCTCCTTATTTTCTGACACATTAGCAGGTCTTACCCCATTCCTTCACTAACTTCGTCTTAGCAGCGATCCACCATCACTTCCATCCTAGAAACCAGGCCCCAAGAAGACCTGCATCTAGCCAAAACGCAACTTATAGAACTTGGCATATAACCTTTTTTTCTCCCGCAAACATTTCAATAGCATTCTCCAAATGCTCCTCATGTTCCTTCTTACTCTTGAGTAAATACATCAGTATATCATCATAAATACGATCACAAAGAGATCCAAATATGGCTTAAAAATCCCATTCATCAAAATCATTAACGCAGGCAGGGGCATTCGTAAGACCAAAAGACATCACTCAACTTTCGTAATGCCCATTACTGTTTTCTAAAACATTCTTTGGCGAACTTCCCGTTGCCCGTATTTTCAATTGATTCTAAACCGTATCTCAGTCAATCTTAGAGAAGACACAAGCACCTTGTACTGATCGAACAAGTCATCAAATGCGAAGGAAGAGGATACTTGGTTCTTTATAGTCCCACCATTTTTCAACTGCCGGTAGTCTATGCAATCCCGACACACTCCCATCTTTCTTCTTTAAAAAACAAAACCGTAGCACCCTAACAGGAACAAGGAGAATGCACTTTTGGTCTAATGAAGCTTTGCTCACCAAACTCTTGAAGTTGGCTTTTTAAACGCTCTTAACTCCGCGGGAGCCATTTTCTATAAAGGGGGTATAGACATGGGGCGAGTACCCGGTTCAAAAATCATACAGAGTCAATATCCCGATCTGGTGGCATACCCTGAAGATCTGCATGGAACACAATCAGAAACTCACCGGACCACCGAACCAGACTCAATCGAAGGTACTTGTGTAGTGTCTCCTTAGATGTGCCAAGAAGCTAAACCCTTTACTACCATTTTCTTAGCACGAAGAAAGGAGATGATACGCACCGGATTGGAAGTGTAAGTCCCCTCCCACCCTAAACGGATCTGTCCCAGGCTTGCTAACGTCACCGTTTAGCATTTCAATCCCACGATCGCAATATACGGAGAAACCAAGTCATACCTAATTACATAAAAAATCAACCATTTCCTTTTTAAAGAAAGAAATTCCCAACCAAAGTCTTCTACATAAGTGTTGGCTCCCCACAAAGTTCACCAAAACAAGACCATTACCTTTTCAACTACCACAGATCACCCACCGGCGTAGAAACACGCATAGGCGTAACCAGTAATTCCAATGTAAATTTACACCATTAGCAATGAGGAGATAACATCAGACAAAATGATGGATCCCGGATCAAACAATACCGAAGCCATGCATCATACAACCAGAATATTACCTGTGATGACAAGCATCAGATGTCCCGCCTCCGATCTCCAGGGAAAGCCATACAATGGGCCATTTCGTTTGTTTGTCCGTTGCCCCTAACCATGTTTGTGATGTATGGCTCAATTTTCCCATCAACCCCCAGCCCGGCCGTTTTTTTTGCCCACCATTCCCTCGACCACCTCTTCCTCCGAATACTGGCTCTGCCATGACCACACTCCTACCTCTAACTGTTGGGGGTCTATCACTCACTCTGTTTTGGAGGACACTCCCTCTTATCTGCCCAGTCTCCCCACACCTCACCTCTCTAAGATTCACGCATAGGTTCTCAGAGAATGTTGACGCGGTCCTGAGTGGACCCCCAACTACAGTCCCTGTAGTGAAGCCTAAAAATGAATTGGTCCGAACTGAGTAACCTCCGGAACCCTGTCCTAAGAGTAAGAACCATTAAACTCACCTCCCTTTCAAAAACCTCTTGTGATGTCGATGCCTGGTGAATTCATCTGCCTTCACTCCTTCCACCTCCCTACCACGAATCTACCACTTTCTTGGAAGGATTTTGCCGTAGCCTCTACCTGTAGGCTGAAATCCGCAACTCTGATCTCAACCCCTTCACAAATGGCGAATCCGCTCTTGTAGACTGAAACATAGTTGGGTGGCAGCATATCTGGATAGTGCCCCGAAACTTAGCCTATATGGGCATTGACCTGACATCCTACCTTGCTCTAGGCTCAAAAACTCATCCCTTTTCCTATCCCTCAAAGTACGGGGGATAATCTTTTCCATCAACAACTAGAGAAATGTAGTCCCAGTCATAGGGGTGCCTCTGTTGGTTGACATCAAACATGTGACCGTCCGCCACCTGACATTTTGTCCGTTTCCCCTTGAAACTGATACGCCACGAACGCAACACCAACCGTTCTACTATACCCATCTTGTGTAGTAGCTCATGCAGTCAAAACCAGAAATCGTAAGCATCCTCCGATTCTGCACCCTTGAAGAACTGGAGGGTTTCAATTTCAAAACTTACTAAAAATTTTCATGCTTATCTAGTCGTCATTCTAATGCCAGTAGCCATACGTGGAAACGTGCCTATGTCATTGGGCATCCCTAGCGAGGGGCATAGTGGCTTGCATGTTGTACTCGGAACCGAAGGTGTTGTTTTGCAGAAAACATTTGTGGTGCCTGTCCCCCCTGATCAGAAACCCCCTAAGATAAGCGAGAACCTGATTGATCATCTCTGGGGTAGGTTGGGGTGGCAGTTCCTCAATTCTGTACTTTGTTCATTCCCCCTCCTCCCCTTCTCTTACTACTGTCCTTTCCTCAGTCGGTGAGGATTCACCGCCCTAAGCACACTGGGCTAGGTGCTCGTCCCGCTCCCTCTAGAGGGACGTCCTCCGCCAGAACCTCTACCGCGGCCTCTTGCCACTGTTCCACTTCCGGATCTAACAACCCCAGTGGCTGGCTCGATGCATCTTTTCTTCTGATGTTGAGTGTTGGCGTATTCGGTGCTCTGAGTTCTAACCCCAACTAACCATCTGCGAAATAGAGTGAATATGGTCATATACCATTTGGTAATCACCTAGATACCATTGGATCCAAGAATAGCACGAAAGACAGAAAGAATGGAAATTTCCTAAAGTCTTATAGTTCTCAAAGAAAAGTAAAGGGCGTCCCCCTACCGTTCCATAAGACTCTACAGACCTGTTCTTGTGTGATGTGACCACGAACCTAATGCTCTGATACCAAGTTTGGCACGACCCAAAACCGAGCCGCGACTGGCACCACAATTTACCCTCCTATGTGAGCGAACCAACCATCTAAACCTTAATCATTTCAATTTAATATCAACATAAAGCAATGCGGAAGACTTAGCTCATAAATAAAGACAATTCAATAACCCTAAAATTCAACTTTATTAAATTCCCCAAATCTGAAGTCACACACAAGACACTCTTGATCAAATTACTAAACTAAGAGTATTCTAAGAAGCTAAAACAAATAAAACTAGTCTATGCCGAAACTTCAAGGCATCAAGAACTTGAGGAGGAGATCCGTCCAAGCTAGAAGCATTAGCTCACCCTGAAGATCTCGTGTGACGAAGACTGGCTTGAACTACTGTTGAGTCGAAATGAGGCACGTTTGCTGCACTCCACAAATAACACAAAAGGAAACATAAAAGTAGGGGGTCGTACACACAAGTACTGAGTAGGTATCATCGGCCAACTCAAATAAAAAACAGTATATATCAAGTAACATCATAAAATCAACAATATCCTTAGCATGCAGCATTTACAATTTACCATAATCCTTGGTTACAAACCAAGACACATCAATGAGGACTCAGGCCTCCTCATCATACTCGTTTGGGAAACATGTTCTTTAAGATTGTATATTAGTATCTTTCAAGATCATTATATATTTACCTCTCGTGTCGGTACGTGACACTCCGCTCTCATTCTATCCTGGTACCGGAACGTGGCACCCGATCCATATACTATCCTGGTGTCGGAACGTGACACTCCGTCTAATCTATCTGGTATGGAACGTGGCACCCGATCCATATACTATCCTGGTTGTCGGAACGTGACACTCCGATCCTCATATTCTACTCCTGGTACCGGAACGTGCACCCTGATCCATTACTATCCTGGTGGTCGGAACGTGACACTCATCCGTCCTCATATTTATCCTGGTGTCGGAACGTGACACTCGATCCCCTAATCTCACTACTTTCGTTCATTAAGCCTTCTTTTATACCAAGGCATCATCATTAACCAAAGTAGATTAGGGTTTCTTAAGATTCAGAATTCAATAGCTTCATCATGCTTATTTTATCAAAACATATATATATATATATATATAAAATTCACATCATGCATACACGCAATTAAGCATATAGAAGACTAATAATACTACTCACACATATCATTCGCTATTAAGAGTTTCTACGAATAGTGTAACAACCATAACCTACCTCCACCGAAGAATCGTTGATCAACAAGCAAATTCCTCAATTTCTTGTTGTCCTCTTCGTTCCCTCTCTCTCTCTACTCGTTGTCCCTCTCTTTTCTTTCTTTTTCTTTCAATCAAACCCTCTTTCTTTTACCTAATTATCATATAATTAAGTTTTAAAAGATGAACTAATAATCCACTAATAACTTAAGTTACTCTTTTAACCCCCAGTAATAGACTTAATTAACATTAACCCCATTATTTTATAATTAAGCAGGAAATAGTCCCAAAAGCCCTTAAATTAATTAATCAGAAATCCCGACCCCGCCTGGGACTCGCAGCCCGTGACGGGCCGTCGTGCCTGGACGGTCGTCCTGCTATCCGTCGCAACGTCAGAGACTCAATTTCCATCAAAGAGCCTGTGACGGTCCGTCCACGCTTGGTGAGGTCCGTCCTGCGCCATTTCGTCGTGACGGTTAGAAGTCGATTTCACATACCCAATTTCAGATTTTTTTCCAATGTTTTGCAACGCAAACACCTCCACGACGGTCCGTCGTGCCCGTGACGGTCCGTCGTGGCCTCCGTCACCTCTGTCCAGTGTTTTCCAGAAATAATCTGTTGCTCAAAACGACTAAACAGGTCGTTACAAAAGTCTTTTTACAACGGATGACCAATATTAGAACTCATCTAATGATACTTTCCGAACCAGGCAGGTATATAATAGGAAAATAATTATCAACCATAGATTTAGTGTATACATCTAAAAGGCTCGTGTTGATTGGTTACGAGGTAATACTTAGTCAAAATATTAAATCAATGCCTTACTAATGATTAAAGGTACGGGTTGGTTTAGCAACACCCGTAGCCGACCAACGGCGGATGAAATTTTTCTAGAATGTCGGACCAACGAATTAGAATAACATAACTTATCAACTTTGGATGCAAGATAACTAGGGAAAGAGGTTGTTAATTACATTTATTAAAGTTAGGAACCTGTGGGGGAGTAAAATTCACAACCCTAGTTACTTTTATATTAAGTTGATTTAACTCCAATATTTAAATCTGTTATTGTTTCCTTTAATTTAGTTAGTTATTTTTCAGTTCATCTAGAAAGACAACCCCCTATTTTATTGTCTTTTGTTTTTTCTAAGGAAATAATTGACTAAATAATAGTATAATAGATTAAAGTAAGTCTAAACTAATTTCCTCGTGGGAACGATCCCCATCTTATTATTTGGGTTCTTTACTTGATACGATCCGCTTTACTTTCTTATTTGAGAAGTTTGAGCTCGCATCAAATTTTGGCGCCGCTGCCAGGGAAAGTAGCTTTAGATTAACTTAAACGTATTAATTAATTTATTCAATATTTTCTTAATTTTCTTTATTGTTTTGATTCTTGTAGAACTTATCTTCATGTTCCAAATACCTGAGAGGAAAGAGACCCTTGTTTCTCTACGAGACTACAGGGTTATGAAATATTGCGCTCTGATGGGCCACACTTTTCTTGCCTCCTCTACAAACACGGCCCCACCTTTGTGGTAACTAAGTAGTCTGATGCAAAATGCTCACTGCTAGAGGTTTTTTTCAGGGCAACCGTTCTGAGGCCCACATGCCCATATATCTAAGGTAAGGGCAGTGTGTAAAAGTTTGTGTCGGGAGCCTGATTGTGGATTTGGATTGTAATAGGCTAAAGAGTATTTCCTCTCGTACTCTAACCGGGAAGAGGCTGCACAGTTGGTTCACTAACTCCCTTAAACTCAATTTTCACTTGGAACCAACTAAGTGACATTTCTTAGCATTTACTACCCTACCCGGTATCCAAGAAACTAAAACCACAAAGACAGAGTGAGAACTTTGTGGCACTACCAGGAGAGTCAGCTAGTAGTTCTTAGGGATGATTCACTTCAATTTTTGAGAAATTGTCCCCCAATCATCACCGCATAGATGATGAGTCACTACTGAAGGAATACTTCTATCGGGGATAGGTATTCATATATAAAGAGGTATTGGATCTATGAAGGTGATTTCTATGGGAGTGTCCTTATGCCGAGATTGCCGAAAGTTAGGAGAATAATCTCCAGAAAAAGAAAGCGTGAAGTACTGGAAGTCAGATACTAGAGCAATACCTTCGCAGGCAATCCACTCACGACCCAGGCAACGAATGAGTTGTTCGTGAAGAGATGGCCAAGATGAGAATCTGAGCTTGGGTTTGTATTAAAACATGTACACTGGGGGAGCAGAAAAGATAAATGCTTTAACTACTTGCCTAAACAACCACCACCAAATAATGAATGGCTATTATGATAAGGTTTTCCTATGCTGTTAATGAGCAGAACGGGGGGTTCCTCCGCGTCGTTCACTTATTCCGTGTACATTCGAGTCATTATATTTTTGCGAAAGCGTCTGGATTGGGGCCAGCGTAAAATCATGCCCCTCTTGATTTGTACAACAATAAGTTGGTTTGGGTGTTCCAAATCCACTGTGAGCGTCTACCTGATGGCCAATCAAACATTAAAAAGGCCCTATAGGGATCTTCCACTATCCTTCTTGTAAAAGTGGGAGTCGTTTCAGATTCAGGCAGAATTTTGTTATTGTTGATTGTGAGTCGCTTTCGAAGTGGCCTATTATTCTTGGGAGACCATTCTTTCCTAACGTGTAAGAGTCTTAGTGATATGGAAAAGTGGCAGATGAAATTCGTTGAACAATGATCAAGTTACCTTCACATTGTAGGTCCCATGTGCACAGTGGTGAGCTCCAATAGGTATTTGCTTTATATCCTACAAATAAAAGATTAAGAATACCATGACCTAAAATTGAAAAAATGAGAGTTTTATGGTTTGGGGATTTTGTGCTTTTATTCATTCTCGGTTGCTCTTGTTTTCGGGCAGATTCAAGTCCCAAATGGACTGGAACCTTACTTGGTTACCCAAGTATTCCCCGATGCAGCAGTTGAGTTTGGAAAACAAGGAGGGTTTGCCGGTTTAAGGTGAATGGAGACAAACGCATTTAAAAAATCTATTTCAGGCATGTTGAATCAAGCGATG
>JAKWJA010000590.1:0-49023 GCA_027704765.1 Solanum habrochaites
TCTAACGTCCGTTCGAGGCCCGCGCCGAGCGGTGTGGACGGAGGCAGTTCGCGCTATGTCGGTCCCCAACGACTCGAACGGACTAAGCAAATGTTGCCAGTGGTAGGGGCAAGACTCTGAAGGTAGGTTGATACGTGCAGAAGCTTGAAGCTTGGTTGACTGACCGATGCCTATCCTCACTCCACCTTCCGGCAAGTAAGAACGCCCAATGTGTTTAGTTGTTCATGCAGTCCTATCTCGGGTTGGGTGCGTGCGATGCAAGATATCTAACGTATTGCTTATTCCTCCCAGAACAATTACGCAGTGCATCGCACGTAAATCCCCCTCATGACTTTGGACTTGTCTGCGGGTAAGTTGTTTTGCCACTAAAACAGGAGACAAACATATTTATAGGGGTTTAAGTGTGAGGTCTTAACTGATTCCTCTAGTCTCCCATTATAGTCTGTCACTCAGGGAGAGATTTGAAATGTGAGACCGAGGAGATGGGATGGGACTACTAAGTCCCCGACATACTATTTGTATCATCTCGGGCAGGCGAATGTTTTGGCAGACTGCCTTGAGTAGAAAAGGCGGAAGCCGGGAAGTCGCTAGCTCATTTGTGCAGCCCTCTAGACGCCCATGTGGGTGGCGAGAGATGTTCCGACTCGGGCTAACAATTGGATTGATGGTTTGAAATAATGCGAAGGAGGGATTGTTGCTAGTGTGGAGGTCAAATCTTCTTTTCTTGACAGGATTAAAGGGAAAACCAGTAATTTGATGATGAGAAACTAAGGGCGAATCCGAGAATAAGTGTGGCGCGCGAGTCAAGAATGCAACAATCGACGAGAAGGTGTGTTGCGGATTAAGGGAAGGGTAATGTTACCTCCGCATTGAATGATTTTATCTCACTTCTGACAGAGGCTCATAGTTCCCACAAGGTATTCTATACATCCGGGTGCAACCAAGATGTATCGCGACCTAAAAACCAACACTTTTGGTGGAGTAGAATGAGCGCGTATTGTTTGACTTTATTGCCAATGTCCAACTGTCACCAATGAAATATGAACACCAAATGGCCCGGAGAACCTTCACAGAATTGGCCCCCCGGTCCCCGGGGGGCGGTGGGGGGGGGGGCCCCGGGGGGGGGGGGGGGGCCCATATCCGAATGGAAGTGGGAGAGGATTGCATGACTTTTGTGGTTGTCCCTTCCAATAACACTGGTGAAGTTTGATTCAATTTGGGTAATTGGTGGACAGATGACTAGTCTGCTCATTTCATTCTCGGCCAAGTGACTTACAAAATGCATGAGAAGTTAGCAAAATCTACATCTTCAGCATACCAGTAGAATCGTTCGCTATGCGATGGGTCCACTATCCAGTATTAGATGAGGTAACCGCAGTTAGCTTCTAGATGTTTGGAAAACATTGCATGCGAAGTGGGTACTAGGTGGGGACTTAGTACCTTGTGCGTTCCACCATCCTTCAGACCCGTGGTCTAGTCGATCGAATCGGATTCAAGTGTTTGGAGGTATATGCTTGCGCGCATGCTGATAGAGTTTGGTGGCCTAGTGGGAATAGCTTCTTACCTTTGGGAAGATAAGTCTTTCGACAAATAATAGTTATGCACTCCAAGTATTTGATAATGGGCTCATGTTGAAGCATGTATGGAGGAGTGTAATCTCCCATTGGTTGGTTTGAGCTTCGAAGTTCAGTACCTGGGGTATCTGATTCTTTTGAGGGATTCGTAGAAAAGGTGAGGCATTAAGGAACAGCTTCTAGGCGGCCAAAGTGAGACAAAAGAGTTATGGCAGACGAAGTAGGGAGGACTGTGGAGTTCATTGAAGGTGACAAGTCTTGTTGAAGGTTCACCCATGAAAGGGGATGATGCGGTTTGGGCAATAAGAGTAAAGCTAAGCCAATGTAACATTGGCCTTCTTTGAAGTACTTAACGAGTAGGTGGAGTGTGGCTTATGAGTTAGCCTTGCGCTCCAAGGTGCTGATCCAGTGAGTAGCAACCCGGTATTGCATGTGGTCGTTGGTTGTAATAAGATCCATGGGGATCGGGAATTACATGATCCGTTGGGATTATCGTTTTGCTTGATGAGTATACATTTCCTTATGTAGGAGGAGCTGTTTGCCTATGTTTAGATAGAGAAATTTCGGCATATTGAGGTTCAAGGGAGATTGCATGCTATGCAAAGTTCAATGGAAGATCAGTACCGTTGAAGAAGGCCCAGCTTGGGAGGACGGAGGCAGATATCGCGAGAAAGTAATACCCACATCTGTTACAATACATTGTATTCCTTTTGGCCCATTGTGTTTTTCTCTTCTTTGTGATGTTCGGCGCGACGACGATGGTAAATGGGTATCTATTGTAACGACCTGTTGATAAAGTCTTTGATCTAAACAATTTTTTATTCTGAAACTGGCTAGAGGTGTAAAGGAGTTCGCACAGCGACGGACCTGCACAGGCATCACGCGACCCGTCGTTGGATGGGTCTATTTCAAAACACGTTAAAATCTGTAAATTTGCTACTGGAAAATCGACTCCTGCACGCAAACGTCGTGACGGAGTGGCAGGAGGATGTCGACCGTCGCAGCGCGACGGCCCGTCACACAGAGGCTCCATCCACTGAAGATTGACATCTCTGTTGACCGCGAGACGGTACAGCAGGTACGGACGTCGTCGCATAATGGGCCGTCGACGGTCCCGTCCCGGCTACGCAATCCCATGTTCGGGTCTGGATTTCTTACCTGTTTAAAGGTCCGTTTTTGAACTATTCTTTCCTTAATTATAACAGTAGAGTGTTAATGTAAAAGTCGTAATTATCTGGGGGTTAAAAGAGTAACCTTAAGTTAATTAGTGGGTTATTATTGCCATCTTTTCCATTTCTTATTATATTTAATTTATGGGTACTAAAGAAAGGGTTGTTTGAATAAGAAAAACGAAAGAAAAAGGGGAGAGAAGGTCGAACTGAGAGAAGAGGAGAACGAGAAGAAACAAGCTTGGGAAATTGCTTGGCTTGATTCACTAATCTATCGGTGACGGAGTAGTTATGGTTTTATTTACGATACGTTAGATGACTCGTCAATAAGTGATATTATGTGTTGAATAATATTGTAAACCCTGCGTATGGTGCCTTAAGTTTATATGCTTCATGATTAATGCATTATAGAAATTTGTGGTACGAATAACAAAGGCATGATAAGTTTAATTGAATCCCAAATCTGAAAGAACCGCTAATTCACTTTGATATATGTCTATATGAGATGAAGATGCTTGAGTAGAAAGTAAGGCTTGAATAAATTAATATAATGAGAATGAATATATGCTTAGTGGTTATAAAGATGGCTGATTAATTGGGATCTGGTGCCACGTTCGCGTTACTCAGGATTAGTAATGAATATGAGGATCGGGTGCCACGTTCCGTACCTAGATTGAATATGAGGATCGGAGTGTCACGTTCCGACACCAGGCATTAGAAATGAATTATGAGTATTCGGGTGCCACGTTCCGGTACCAACGGACTAGAATATGAGGAGCGGAGTGGTCACGTTCGACACCCAGGATAGAATATGACGGATCGGGTGACACCTTTCCGGTACCCCAACAGAGGCCAGGCATTATATGGATCGTGAGTGTCTACGTTCGACACCCAAGGATAGATGAATGTAGATCGGGTGCCACTTTCCGGTACCGCATTGTATAGAATATAGAGATCGTAGTTGCCACGTTCACGGCATCCACAGGATCTGAAAACTGCGAGAACCGCCTGATCGCAGTCACTACACGTGCACACCGGAGGCGAATAAGGTAAGAAAGATAATGAATCTTGAAAGATATGAATATACTCAATCTATATGAACTTAATTCCCAAAGAGTATGGTATTGAGGCGTTGAGTCCTCAGGAAGGTGAACTCGGTTGTAGTTATTGATGAATTCACGTTTTATTCTTGGCTACATGTTGAGTATTGTAGTTGATTTACATTATTATTGATATATACTGTTCCCTATTTTAAGTTTGGCCGATGATATCTACTCAGTACGTGTGGTTGTACTGACCCCTACTTTTCATGTTTTCGTTCCTCTTGTTATTTGTGTAATGTGCAGCAAAACGTTCATGTCAAACTTCAACTCACAGTAGATCTAGCCAGTCTTCACTTCATCGGAAAATTCAGGGTGAGCTAATGCGTCTAGCCTTGGACTGGGTTCTTTTCCTTCTTCAAAGTCTTGAATGCCGTTGAACTTCCGGCATGGCCTAGCTTTTTTAGGTTGATTTTTTTGTTCTTAGACATTCCTAGTTAAGTAATTTGAGATAGATGTTCTTGTGATGATGACTTCCAGATTTTGGGATAATAATAAATAGTATTGAATTGTTTTATTAATGAGTTTAAGTCTTCCGCATTAATTTTCTGTTGATAATCTTTAGATGTTAAGGGTTTAGATGGGTTGGTTCGCTCACATAGGAGGGTAATGTGGGTGCCAGTCGCGTCCCTGATTTGGGTCGTGACAGACATCGTTATTACAAGTATCTATGAAATTATAATTTATGCCAAAAAATTGAATAGAAAAACTATGTCTAACATATTATTTCCAAAACATGTAAAGTCATTAAAATCTCTACATCAATGAACTCATTACATTGGGTATGCCAATCTATGGGACAAGTCCCAACATACTCTATCCACACAAACTTGTGAACGCAGTAGCATTGAATGAGTAGTTAAAACTTTCATAGAGAACTGTACAAAACTACCAATCAACGTTGACCAAGTTAAGGTGAGTAAAGAAGTAAGTAAAATCTAAAGTTATGAAATTTGCCTAATATAGAGTGTTAAAAGAAGTGATACAAGTCTCAGTTAAACTTAATCTATTTCGTCAAAAAATACTCACACAAATTGGTGCCAAAGTCCGTGAGAAAAGTCTCACTCGCACCATGATTATAATGTAAGTCCTAAGTTCATGTTCATCAAGCAAAAAAGGGATGACCAGTCATCCATAGAGTTAAGTAAATTTCATAACTAGAAGCAAGCTTCCTTAGTGTTTGAGTCAAACTCTAAGAGATAAGAAAGTAAAGTAAATCTGAGCTTTGCACGAAAAGACTAGCAATGAGCTTATGCTAGAACATGTAAGTCTCATGAGACGAGGCTACCACCAAGGTGGAGAAGTAGTCACCGTACGTCTCCTAGTCTTCGAACTATGTTTACTAGCATATGGGTTCTAGCCTAAGAAGGCTAGCTGTAGGTTTCACTTTTGCCGGTGATTCTACCTCTTTTTCAGTGTGGGGGATACAGTAGATTTCATGTTTAGATCACATGATCTATGTCGGTTATAGTTCAGGGAAGTATCTGGGTTCAGTTCAGCGTGAACCCCTATTTTTGGTGTGAGGAAGACAACGACTTGGTTGCACTTTAGAAGGTGAACCCCCCTTTTCGCTGGGGGGTAGACACAGAACTTGGTTCATCTTAACGGTGAATCACCTATTTTCGGTGTGGGGTAGACATTAGTTTCATGTTAGCTCGCATGATCTACATCCGTTAATGCTAAAAGGAAATTAAGAAAGAATGAAAGTAAGCATGTTCACAATGAAAAAATAATCAAAGAAGTAGAAATGAAAGTTGAAAGTGAATTAACAAAGTAAGAGCTCAAGAATATCAATTACCAATTTCGATAAGAATGAAGTTTTAACAAGTTATGGGTATAGCCAATATAGATTGGTTTATAATGACTTCTTATATTATGCCAATAAAGAGGAGCAAAATGTAATGGCTAATCAATTCCCCAATATCCTTATATTATGCAAACAGCCACATAATGGGCATAGCTAATAAAGATTGGCTTAGAAAGACTTATGCCAATTTAACAAGAATAGAAGATATAACTTGTAAGTAAGGTAGCCAAATCATTTTTTGAGTCTTTTGTATTACTTACTCGACTCATTGTAGGTATGGGACTATAATTAATCATTGAACTTGTAAGTAATACATAATATTAAAGGAGATCATTGAACTACACAACAGAAAGAAGAAAAGATTGAAAATAATCTAAGCGTCAGAAAGGAGCTCTCGACTTAGAGGGAACAAAAATATAAGTTTCTGTTTAAGTTGTTCTAAAATTATGATCATGATTCCAAGATCTTATGTTCATATAGAATATGAGTTGTATGATTTAATTGCATGAGAACATATCATATTCATAGCATAAATCAGAAGTAATGATTTAACAAAGTAAAGAGACTTTCTTTCCAAAAATGGCATGTCGCTTTAGGAAGAGCTTTCCTTGATCATGCATAGTCCTTGTGTGTTATATGCATACGCCCATACTTAGTACAAGTGTGTACTAACCCCATATATTATTACTATTTTTATAGGCACATGTTCTAGAGAAGATTGAAGACTCGATGAGGCAGTTTGGATTAGCGATCCCCAGACTTTCTTAGGTCCTCTTGAGTTCGAGGATGCTAAATTTATTATTCTATATTAGTGCATTAGATATAGCTAGTGGATGTTTTCCCTAGCGTTTCATTTCAAACATTTGTTCAAGCGTTTGTAATAAGGCTGATTGGAAAGCTATTATTATTATTACGATCATTTATTTCAATTGTTTAATCTATTGATAGATGGTTTTTTAGTTTGAGCTTAGTAGAATATCACTCTATATGTAATTATATGAAGTCCTTATATGAGTCTAATGTACACTTATTAAGTATATTAAGTTTTAACTTTTCTTTTCTGCAAATTTATTATCTATTGATTGTGATAAACGCCAGATAGGCTTTCTGGGACCTCTAAGAGGTTACGACGCGGTCGCATTCGTATTCCACACTCAAGTGTGACAACTGGTATCAGATTATAGTTAAATTTACCTATTTAACTAAGCCTCAAACAACCACGTTTGCTGTAGTTTTTTCTACTTATGTGTTTGAAGTCAAACCACACATGACTAGATACTACGTGATGTGTGAATCGTCCCTCTTTCTTCTTATCTTCCAGTAGAGCTTTGACATTTTGTCTCATTCAAGCATCGAACTCCCTTCTGTGTGTGCGTGTAAGATGAACCCAAGAAGAAACGCTGGTAGGTGTTGGGACTCCCAGCGGCTGGGAAACCATATTGACTTAATATAATTTTTTGTATGTATTTGCTCCATAGGTGTTAATTCCTACCATAGACTGTCAGAAAAGGGTAGTAAAGTTTTCAGTTTCTAAGAGTCGATCTTGAATGGGAATGGCGTATCTCACATTCGAAATCAGACAACTAGTTTCCTTTCCCTATCTTACAGGCAATAAGATCTAAGGGGTCGTTAGACCACTAGTTAAGTCGATGCCTCAATAACATTAAGTTCCTTCCATAGACTCGTTTTTGTCCATAGTGAATAGTTTTCAAGATTTATCATGGTCTCACAGGAGAGTTTTAATTGGTGGCAAGGTATGAGCTATATACTTTCTATATTGTGGAGGGTGCCACAAATTTTGCCAACAGTAAGTGTCTAGAGGCCATCTTAAGCATTGGGGTCTTCCCAGTTTATTGCGGATCCATTTCACCCCCACTTGTTTCAGTTCTTCAAGGTTAGATATACTATTCCTAAGTGTTGTTTTGTTATGAAACTTTAAAAGTTTAGTGCATTAAGTCGGTTTTAGTGTTTTAATAGTCCATAACTGTGTGTTTTTATATATACTTACAACCATCTGAGTTAATATGATTTCATACGTGTATTCATGTTGCTATTGTTGTTATACGTTGACCTGATGTTTGTGTGCATGATTTGATGTGCCGAGTTTAAGTACGATGAGACGAAATTCCTCAATATCATATATAGCTTCAATAAGCTTTGCGTGATGTACATCACCAAAGTAATTTGTTAACAAATATTCAAAAGATTAAAGTTTCAAGTAGTGATGTGTTTCAAAATCCCTATTTTTTTAAAAAATGTATGGTATCTCATTCGACATGATGTTCCTAAGGTGAGTGATTGTAACATTCCAGAAAGTAGTTGTCTATGAGAGCCTATTATGTTTGTAAGTATAACGATCTGTGGGTACATATGAGATCCCATGCCCAATATTGAGTAATATTGGACAGATTAGAAAATTTGGCTTTAGGGTTTTAGTCAATTAATATGTATATTAAGATATAATGTGATGTTAAAATTCTCCAATCCAAGCTTAATTCGGGATTGTACTACAATGAAGACCCTAACGAACTTTTTTGACTATATATTCACATATGTTTAAAAGGTTATGGCAGCATCCATGTCAAGCCTAGGTACCTAGTCATTTGAATATCATGTAGAGTGGTTTCCCCAGAATCCAGTGGATATTCCTTGGTAAAACAAAAATGAGCATCAATCCATGTGCAAGCACTTGTGCAAGAATTCGTTAGGGTGGTTAGAGGAGGGCAGTTAGGGCATGGCAAATTCGCATATGTGGGGGTCAGAAATGTGGGGCTGAATTCCTAACAAAGCGTCTAGTTGTATCTAACATTAACCTACTAGACATACCAAGGACTACCGAAAAAAAACAACTAGTGCACCCGACAACCCTAAACCTAACGGGGCGACACTAACCTGTAACTAACTCAAGAAATCCTAGTACCTAACTTAGGATTGTCCAAAAGGTTATTATTGCCCTAATGACTTAGGGGTACTTTATTATTCCCTAGGTCACCTTAATTAATTAAAATAACAACTTAATTAATTAATGCAAATGGTCAAACCGAAATCCCTTACATATACATAACTAACTAGGCGAAACATCCTATTACCCTAACCTAGGATGGTCCAAGGTTGGATGGCCCCTAAACAACTAGGGGTACTTTTAGTATTACCAATAGATTTAACTAAGTATTTAAATTTAGGCAAATTAATTAATTAATTTAATTAGTCAAAACCGCAAACACAAGCAATTTCCACTTTGGTTAGTCAAGTGTTCTTTCTAATTCTTGTCCTTTAGGAGGGGCGCTTTAGTCAATTAGCTAATTATTTAAGTAATTAGTTAATAAGTCTAAGTTAAATTAACTGAATATTCAGTTTCTAAAACCTAGCTCATTTTCAAAACACTAGAAAAACTCTCGATGCAAACACTAACAAACTCTGATAAAAATAGAAAATATATCTCGATTCCCATACGCGATTTGAAGATATTCTTCAAGGTTTTCATGCAAGGTGATCTCCGTAGATTAAATTCTACATAAGGTATTGGTTTTATCTCCTAGAATTCTTTCTCCATGAGGACTTCCAAACGTTTTTTCAATCAAGAATACCAAAACTAGGGTTGTTCCCAATGAATTGCATGTTCATCTCCCTAGTTCTCCCGATTTCCGATTCTTGAAAGTTGTATGATGTGAATTTCGAGCATGTTGTTGGTATGTGGTGTTAACGGATTATTATATGTATGTTTCCATGATTTTATTGTCGAAAGAAACCTACAATTTATATCTGAATACTTAGGATTTTATCTACATGAACGTTAAAGTGTTGTAATGTCTACTTGTGTTCGAGAAGATGAAATTGTTACAAGTGTTCATTGAATTGTCTCATATAATAATATAAGTTTAAAAAAAGTTGGCTTTGTTTTTCATGATAGTTTATAATGTATTTATAAGTGATTGGCATGGCTAAAGAATCGTTATTACATTATCGATGAAATTTAATTTATGCCAACAATGGCTTAGCACAACTCTATGTCCAACCTTATTTCCAAAACGGTAAAGGCATACCATCACACTACATCATGACTCATAACATAGTGGGTATGCCATCTATAGGACAAGTCCCACATACCCTATACCTGCCACAACACGACCTTGTGACCGCAAATCATTGTATAAGAGATTCTTTAAACTTCATAGAGAATTTTAAAAAAACTACCAATTATGGTTGAACAAGTTAAAGGTGAGAATGAAGTACTAAAAGCTTAGTTATGAATTGACCTAATATAGAGTACTAAAAGAAGTGAGAGCAAGTGCAATTCACTTACTCTATTATTCAAAAATACTCCATAAAAGTGTGCAGTGTCCATGAGACAAAAGTCTCAGTTTGCACAAACAAACAACAACAACAAAAAAAACGAAATGATAATGTAAGACCTAGTTCATTCATACAACAAAGCAAAGAGTGATGACCCATCATCACATGAGATTTAAGTAAATCTTCATCACAGAGAGCAAGCTTTCCTGTGTGTGTGTCATACTCTAAGAGATAAGAAAGTAAAGTAAATCTGAGTTTAGCTCTGATAGACTAGCAATGAGCTTGTGCTAGAACATGTAAGTATCATGAGACAAAGGCTACCACCAAGGTAGACAAGTAGTCTCCGTATGTATCCTAGTCTTAGAACTATGTTTGCCAGAATAGGGGTATTAGCCTAAGAAGGCTAACAGTAGGTTTCTCTTTGGCCGTTGATTCCACCTCTTTTTGGTGTGGGGGATACACAGGATTTCATGTTTATCTCACATGATAAATATCGGTTATAGCTTAGGAAAGTATCCAATTCACTTTAGCTGTGAATCCCTCTTTTTGGTGTGGGGAAGACAATAACTTGGTTGCACTTTAGCAAGTGAACCCCCCTTTTCAGTGTGGGGTAGACACAGAATTTGGCACCTTAACCGGTGATCTCCTCTTTAGTGTGTGGAGACACTCATTAAATTTTAGCTCTCCGCTGAATCTACTTCCGTTAATGTTAAAGATTCTTTAAAGAAAACGAAGAACGAATGAAGAATATCATGTTCGCAGTTGAACACACGATCAAAGAATTAGGAAACGTAAGTTTCAAAGTGACCTAAGAAAGTAAGAGCTCAATAATATCCGATAGCCAATTTTGATACAGAATATGTTTTAACAATTATGGGTATAATAGCCAAAAGAATTGGCTTATAATGACTTCCTTATATTGTACCATAAAGGGGAGCAAAAAATTATGGTTAATCAATGCTCCAATATCCTTATCTATGCGAAACAACCACATAATGGGCAAATAGCTAATAAAGCTTGCTATAACAAACTGATGCCATTTAAAACAAGAATTAGATATATAAGTCGTAGGAGATTACGTAGATAAATCATTTCTAGAGTCCTTTTGGATTACTTTACTCTTACTCGACTCATTGTAAGTTATGGGACTTATACTGAATTCATTGCACTTGTAAGTTTGACATCAATATTAAAGGAAGTCATTGACTAACAACAGAAGAAGGAAAGACTGAAAAATAATCTAAAGTGGTCGGAAAGGAGGTTTTCTCGGCTTATAGAGAGCAAAAATATGAATGTACGTTAAGTTGTTCAAAATTATGATTATGATTCCAATCCAAGGTCATAGTTCATAAAAAAATGATTGTCAAACATGGATTGATTGCATGGAGAACAAGGCATATTCCAAATAATAAATAAGAGTAATGGATTTTTAAGAATAAAGAGACTTAACTTTCAAGAATGGCAGTTGTTCTTTAGGAAAGCCTTTTCTTGAAACTGCTGATTGTCCTTATGTTTTATTGTTCTTGACCACCCATACTTAATACATGTGTTAACTAACCAACCATAATAATACTATTTACTATTTTTATATAGGCGCAGGTTCCTTAGAGAAGGATTGAAGACTCGACGAAGCAGTTTTGGATTAGCGATCTCCAGACTTTTGTTAGGTCCTCTTGACTTCGAGGATGCTACATTTATTATCTATCTTAAGACATTAATATAGCTATGGTTGTTGTCCCTAGCGTTTCCTTTTCAAAACAAACATTTATGTTTCAAGCATTTTGGATAATGTCTATTGCAAGCTATTATTATATTACAAACAATCATTAATTTCACGAATTGTTATAAGTCTATTAGATAGATGGTTGTTGTAGTTTTTGGAGCTTATAGAATATCAACTCTATACTATAGTAGTTATATCAAGTCTATGTCATTCCATTACAGCCCTTAAAAAGTTTTAAATTTTTCAAAACTGTAACTATACGATTGTGAATAAAAGCTAAAAGAAAAGGTTTGTCTGGCGACCTCTAAGATGTTTAACGACGTCCGTTCGCATCCGTTCGATTCCAGATTTCGAGTGTGATAATATGCCCAGTTGCATCTCTATAAAGATAATTCATCAAACCACTAGACTCACAACTTAAGACAGATCATAGGGCATAATTTCACATTACAATTTATAAACCTAAAATCACATCTTAAAAAACTTGTCATAATAGTCCTCTAGTCCATCTTAATTTTAATATTCTAATTAACCCCATAGGCTATTATTCTAATCCATAACCAGTCAATTGAATGATCACAAACAATGAGTCAAGATCAACCTAGGGGTTAGGGATATGAGGATCATGTGTCTTATTTAGCCACAAACATCAAACATTACCAATAAAAGAAAAAAGTTAAATTACATGTTTTCTCTATTAATGTACCTAAGAAATCATTAACAACTAAATTCATAAGTTCAATTTTGTAATTGCATGAACCCATATAAGAAAACGCACTTTTAAAATCTATTTTGAAAGGAACCCTTTGAGGAAAGAAGTCTCAAAGGTGCATAAATCCATACCTTAACATTCGGACAGGAAACACTTTGTGATGTGGTAAATCGGTCCCTTTTCAGCCCCCACACCCTCATCATTGCTAGCCTTCACATTGGTGAGTTCACTTTAGGAGATCAATAGACCAAATGAAGAGAGTTTATTGGATTTTTGTCTTTGATTAAGTAAGAAGGTTTGGGATTATTATTTGGGTCTTAAATCACCCACCTTAATTAGACTCTGGTCCCCCTTAACCCCTTATTAAACTACCTAACCCCCTAAGTAGATTAATGAGACCACTTAAATTAGGCAAAAAACTCGATCCTCACAAGACGAAAACCCTAAGTGACAGCCGTCTGTGAGTTGAAGATCACCTCACCTCTTTGTCTGGACCTCCCTCAATTCGTTCAGAGATTTGTGCAAGAAAGGGTCTTCCATAGCATTGGGCTAAGTGTTGGGGCGCGGTGGCATCGACGCCTCATCGAATCCACACAGCTTAACTATAAGTCTACAACCGTCTGCACATCCATCGATGAGGTTTCAGAGATTTTGCGGGTGAATGGAACCTTCTCAACCACCTAAGTTTGGATTACGGTGCCATTGAGTCCCCGTCAATACACACACGCGGCCACTCCCCCCTTCTTATTGTCCCAGTCGCTTCACACATGCTAGGCAGTGTTGCATCAAGAACTACAGGGTCCACACCTCAAGTGGCCCTTGGTGGGTCCTTGGGGGTCATTCCAATTTTTCACAACCATGAAAACCAAAACCTAAAAACCTTTAGCTCGCAATTATCCACACTTTCCAGACCAATTTTTTCGGTTCTTTTTTCGACTCCACTCCGAAAAAAGTTAGTAAAATATGGCCTACGAGACACCAACACCAACACACCCCTTTGAACCAACTTCCCGTTACGCATGGATTTTCTTGGATGTTGTGGTTCTTAAAAAAAACTAAACTCTCCTAAAGGACCTATATTCAATTAAATGGACTTCGAAATTTACCTTAGACCTTAATGAACACCTATGTTTATGCTTTTAACTTACAAATCTTGGATTTTCACCGTGTTACACCATCCTAAGAGAAACTCAATAGAATAGAATAGGAGACACGACCCTTACAACCATAAACTAATATCTAAACTATTACAACATCATTGAATAAAGAAATTACATAGGAATCCATTAAATCATAAGATCCCTTTTCCTCTTGAAATTGGGAGATCTAATCCAAGCAGCCCTTCACTTAGGAGAAAATCCTCTAAATCCATTCCACACTACAACTTTGTAATAAAAGAATGTGAAGAATGGTTTGTTGAAGCCATCGCACTAAGTATAACACCATGCAAACCAAAAAACATGCATTTAAAAGAGGGACATTTTGGTCAACAGATCATGCATCACGCCTTTCAAGTAAGTCTTCATGAACATTGGCATAATAACCACAACATAGTTTCAACTACATAACGTCCGACATGGATGCTATTTTAAACAAATAAAGAGCACTTAATCACAGTTTTGAGGGGGGGGGGCAACATTAATTTCCATACACATACGTCTTCGTTTTACCTCAAACAATCATTTCCGTATGGCCACTGAAGTGTACTTAGTACAATTGGATAACCTTGAAAGTCATCTAAGGTAGTCTTGTCATAGATATTACTATTCAACATAACCACAATATATTCATAAAGTCACGAGTGTACCCTTGTAATTCTGCGGGAATACTTTCTAATTTATGACACTTATTAAATTTCCTTGTGGTAATAGTATTGACTCAATTCGTGGCAAATACGACAATAGAATAGGTTTTTAAAGTGACCTGTCAGGCAATATTTAATGTGCCTCATTAAAATTGAAACTAATCAGTTTTAAAACTAGAGATCTCAGGTGGGAATTAGTGTTAAAAAGTTTAAACAACATTGTAACATTAGTATAAGTTCATTAAAGGTATTAAGTATAGAAATGGAATAAAATGTCACGCGCGCCCCCCCGAGCTAAACCCCATGAGAACGACATACAGAAGAAAACATACCCAATGACCACAATTGATCCCAAGACTAAACCTCCTGGTATTATAATGAGAATCTAAAGATATAAATTGAATGCGAAGCCTAAATCATAACTGAAAATGAAAATATGGGGAATAGTCATAATACTAAGAGATGAAATATTTGAACAATGATTTATTCAAGAAAATATTAACCATCACATGCCTTAAGCTGAAACTACACTATGTCTTAAATAACCTCTAAACTGACTAGAACTGCTAGGAGCGTTTCCCAGCTAATGTTTAACAAAGTAACACTAAAGAATAAAATACTAAAAAATTGAAACTCATGACCGTGTCATCGCAGAATGAGGCCTTACCAACTCCACTTGATTCTGCTAAAATTAGATGAAGTCGATCTAAAGCTGACTGGAATGTGTGAACCTTACCTTACATCCACCGAGATCGTAGCGGACGTATTCGTCAGTACTTGACAGGTATTGAGCATGCATTATGAGTATAACGAACTAAAACACAACTGAACAAGAACAACATCAAGTAAATTTTTTCTAAAAACATACATATACTAAATGAAGTAATAACTGAATACCTGACAAATGTATACCGTTCTTAAACTGCAATAGTGAATATACTGACAAATGGTCCATGCAATAGAGTCTTCTGACTTAACTATCGGAGCTACTAATAACCGATAATAAAAACCCCTGAGCTTAATGTAAGATCCGATGTATACGTCCTGATTGAGAGTGACCCAATATACCCTGCCAGAGGTATAAAGGCATTCAGCCGTCATCCCTACAAAACTGATGTCCACAGAGGGGGACCTACAACCTACTGGGCTAGTATCTTGGGACTATTTAGGTACGCTGAAACCCTCGCAACTCTGTATTATGGCTATCCCAATGAAATTAAGGGATGAAGACATTAAGTACTGATTTTTTGTAAATTTTGGATAGCTCAAAAACTAAACATGAAAACGAGAGTGCAATATTAATCTGATAATTAATGCATTAATAAACTGAGGTATGTATATTTGAAGTAACTAAATATCTATGTAGCATGTGTAATTCAAGAAATAAGAAAAATACATAGCTGGGTTTCTGAAATTCATAACGATAGACTGAATAATTAACTTTTTTCCAATATGGTGGAATATTATTCTAACTAGTTCTTGATGATCTGCTTAAACTAACACACCCTAGCTATTTTTGTAGAAGAGAATCAAGAACTTACTTGAAACTAGGACCTAATGGGTTAAAAGGAACCTACATGTGAAATCCCACATACCTAGAAATCCTGGACGAATTTTTGGGATCTCGGGCTGGAACTACTAAAACCTTGGCTCTCGCGTTCTTTAACTAGGGTCATTGACCTTTTGTTCTCCTTTCTTGCTTCTTCTGATTTTCTCTATTTTTGATTAATAATTTTTGACTTAAGGTAAATTCTTGGTATGTTTCTTCATCAAACAAATCAACGCTAAACTGTCTAAATATGAATGATTTAGGGTTAAAATGATGTATCTTAGGTTAAAACGGAATTAAAACTACTCAAAGACCCCTGAGTTTAAATGGTTTCGGACCAATGATGACCCTGACGACAGGCACTGCTCCGTGTTAGTTTAGTCCCGACGTTCTTGCCGTTTGGTGTCTATAGGTTTGGGTCAGCTCGACATGCCTTTAATAAAAAGGGCTGACTTTTTATTCGAGGTTGAATTTTATAAAACTCGGTGGCTATGAAGATAATTCAATTATCTATATTTTTGGAAGGTCATGGACGCTCTTATTATTTGGCGTAAAGATTTAGATCAATTTGAACGTTGACCCAACAACATGTTTCCACCATCCTACTGACTGCCTAACTCTAACCTACGGACTATAGATCGAACGACTGTCTGTTCTAGTCATCCATCATTCGTGCCAGAGACTAGGTAGTAAAAGTCTCAATCCATAAACACCATCGATGGAGCGCAGTCTGATCTACGGACCGTCGACCCGTCTGTGGTTCAAGACATAGTAAATTTTGCTCAGCTGAATTTAGGGAGGGCTACAGTGAAAATCTACGGGCCTGCAGTATGGGCCGTAGATCATACTATTGTCCATCTATGGTAACCATTGATTGGACTTTCAAGTTTTTTTTTTAAATCTGATGTTTGGTCTATTTTGAGTACGGGTTTTACATTAATCTCCCCCTTGAGAACATTTCGGTCCTTGAATGAACACTAACCAGTTTTTTTAATAGAGGGAGAGAGCTAGAATCCCAAACGTACCTAACACTGAGGACTAAATTTCTGATTGAAGCTGATTCCAGATCAATCCATACGTTTCAAATTGCAGTACAAACTGAGGGAACATGATTCTACGACTGAATTTCACGCATGAATGACTGAAAAACTGAAGAGGAACTATAAACTCAAGCTGATAAGTGGAATCGGAAGGAGAGGGAGGGATATTTTTGTCTTTCATGTTGCGTCTTCTGCTTCCCAGTATTCTCTCTATTACTAAATCCTCACAAAACCTTGAGGGAAACTACTTCTTTGTTTCCTCAAATCGCCTCTTACCTGACGGTCAAGAATCTGAACTAGTACATCCCTCAAGAAAGCCTATCTTTCACACAACCACACCCTCTAAAATTTCACTCACAGAGGCTGGATCTCCCCCCCCAACACTTTGTTAAAAGTGAGATGGGAAGAGGGAATTGCCCAACTGCTTTTTCTAGTTCTGCGGAAAACCTAACTCCTTGTGCCCACCTTTGATCCACCGTTTCAGATCTTTGTAAGAGCCCACCATTCAAAAAATCTAGGGACTGAGCCTTTTCCTTCTTGTTCTTGCCCAAACCTCATCAACCACCATCATCACCCTCCCCCCTTTCATAGTGACACTTTCAGGAAAACCCAATCATCAAACTTAGGAACTATCGTTTCCTTCTCCTTACATCTTCTGCATAAGATTTCTGACGACTTTGGGCTTTTTATAAGTCTATTCATGAGATTTTTACTTTCCTCCATAGCATAACTCACTGACTTAATGTTACCCTATTAAATCCTATTCACCTACTTCAAACCAACCAACATGAGATCTTCATTTGCGCCTATACAATACCTCATAAGGGGCCATCTAAATGCTGGAATGGTAGCTATTGCTCTAGGCAAACTCGATAAGAGGAAGGTGATCATCCTAACTACCTTTGAAATTGATAACACAAGCTCTCAAAATATCCTCTAGGGTCTGAATGGTACGTTTGCCTGTCCATCTGTCTGCGAATGAAATGTTATGCCAAGGTTAACCTAATTACCAAGACCCTTTTGAAATGACTTCGAGAAATAAGAGGTAAACTAAGGTTCTCTATCTGAGATGATAGAAAAAGGAACCCATGCAATCTCACAATTTCATTAATGTAAAACTTGGCATAGTCTTATGCCGAATCTGTAGTCTTGACCGCTAAAAGTCGAGAAGACTTAGTCATCCTATCAATTATCATCTAAATGGAGTCATGCTGTCGGTGTGTACAAGGTAACCCTCTGATGAAATCCATATTAATCACTTCATACTTCAAAATAGGAATGTCAATCTCTTGAGTCATACCCCCTGGTGTTTGATGTTCTACCTTGACTTGCGATACGTCTTAGTGGAACCTGGATGAATAGAATATCGGAGTTATGGATTATTTAAAGAATATGTTGTCTCACATCGCTCAATCAGGAACACACAATCTACCCTGTTAGCTCTAAGTACCACCATTGCCTATTAGGAGAAAACTTCCACTCTTTATATGGATGAACCCAGTGCAATCAAGATTGGAATCACTATCTTGAATCCTTAAACCTCCAATACCCAAAGAAGATCTACCCATTGACGGTTACACCATGCTATGATTATACTCATTTAAGGCGAACTCCCAACGAGAGCAAGCCCTGTGAACATCCTCACTTAGCTCCTTCCTTCTTACTCAACATGGGCCTACACTACCCAAGCTAATTCTACTCAGAGCATCTTGCTACTACATTCGCCGTACCAGGATGGTAAGACATCCTCATAATCATAACCTTCAGGAAACTCAATGCAATCTCTGGCGGACGTCAACTCTTTCTAGTAACATAAAGTGACGACTCTAATGGTCAGTGAACACATCTACACGAACACCATACAAGTAGTGTCTTTAGATCTTGAGTGCAAAAACCACTTCTACAAGCTTAAGGTCTTGAGTTCGATAGCTATTCTTATGCACCTTAAGCTGTCTAAAAGCATAAGCTATAACCTTACCTTGCTGCATCAACACGCAATGTAGGCCAACTCTGGATGGGATAATAATAGATCACATAACCATCTAAACCCTCTCGTAGAGTCAGATAAGAGTTGTAGTCAATCTAGTTTCAATTCTGCAAAGCTTTTCTCAAAGTCATCGGCCATTTTGAGGTACATGACAATCTTTGAGTCAACCTAGTCAAGGGGGGTGAGGCCATGGATGAAAATCCTTCCATGAACCTTCTTATCATAACCTGGTATAACAAGAAACTTGTTTGATAATGTTGCAGAGGCTAGTCTGGGACATTGTTGTTCACTGCTTTTATCTGATAAGAATCAATCGGGATTCCCCTCGCTAGATATATATGCCAAGAAAAGCAATGGATTGTAATCGAAACGCACATTTGCTAAATTAGTGAATTAATTGGCCGCTCTTTGAGGTCTGCTGAAACAACCTATGATTGCATGTTGTCCTTCATTCCTAGAGTATAGAAGATATAAATAAAAGACGATAAGACAAGTCCAAGTAGTACGGTTTGTTGAATAACTATGTTCAATCAAATTCATGTGAAAGTTTCAGGAGCATTGGTTAGTCCAAATGACATAAACTATGAATTCATAATGAACATACTGAGTTCTAAGGCTTGTCTTCGAATGTCAACTTCTCTAACTTAAGATGGATGATAACCCCGAGCCGGGGTCTATCTTTAGAAGTGATAGCACCCGAAGTTGGTAAAACAAATCATCAATCATGTGCATGGGATTACTTATTCTTGATTGTGACCTTGTTGAACTGCCTATAGGTCAATGACACATTCTTGGCAGAGAACCATCTTTCTTCTTTCCGACCAAACACCGGGCACCCATAGTGAAACTAGGTTTAATGAATCCCTTATCTTTATAGAAGTTCTTTCAACTTCTCTTTCAATTCCTTAAGCTTTGGTGGAGCAATTCTGTATGGAGAAAATAGAATATGTTGGTATCTGGAAGGAGTCAAGTCCAAAGTTGATTTACTTTCGGGAGGAACTCCGGGGGAAGATCTTCTGGAACTTAACGATACTGGAACGACCTTAAGAGTTGGGCTTTCAGAGCTAGAATCTTTAACCCAAACTAGATGATAGAAATAACCCTTAGAGATCATTATTTCTGGCCCTTAAGAAAGAAATGAATTGACCATAGGCGCTAGCTACTACCCTTCTATCTAAGATTGGGGTCGTGCGGGGAAATGACAATGTACAAGCCTAATTTCAATCGGCTAGGCATAACAGGACTGTAACAAGTCATGCCTTAGAATGCATCGAGTCTACATTTCTAACTTTACAAGATCTGCTGAGTTGGTGACTTCTAATATAGACTGTTGATTTAGAAGACAATTTTTGTTACCCGTCTAGCCCTACCTTGGTCCCCCCCCATTGGAGCGGGCCGCGACCGGTTCTGAGAGAGTTTTTCCACTCAACCCTGCCTTGGCTGCTCCGTACGGTACAAAGAAAGCGTAGCCTGAATCAAAATGATAACATTTCAAGGTCAAAGAATTGTAACATACCAGTGGACACTACACAGGAGAACGTACTGATCCTGGCGAAGCATGAAAAAGCATACAACATGTAAGTCTTGGTACCTGAAACAATTCCCTGAGACTAGGCCTGGTGCACTAACATTATACTTGTTCTCCGAGGATGGAACAATAGATGATGAAGTGTTGGGGCTGAAACCTTCTCTGATATGCGAGCGATATCCACCACACAATTTCTCCTGGAATAGTTCTAGTTCCACGTGCCTAGCTTCTATATACTTAGCCTGGATCCCGAAGCTTATCACCCTCCACTGCAAAGATTGAGTCATAAGCCTAGATATGTTTCATACCTAGTAAACATAGCTATTTAGCACTCTGTTTTCACAATATGACCATCCATAAAAGAAAACTAATTCATCTAAGCCTTGGAGTAGCAACCATGTGAGGAGCCAAACCTAGATAGTTGGTTAAACGTAAGGCCTTACTCTTGAACTTTAATGTTACCATGTCTTAAAGGTCATGAATTCCTGGCTTTTTATTCTTACAACTTTATTGGGAAAAACCTGTCCATTTAAAGGTTTCACTAAAGAAAGAAATCCCAAGTGATAGGAGTTGTATCGGTACTCTTATTATACTTCCACTATGTGTACCAGATATATGAGCAACATCGTCAGCTGATATGCATGCCCACTCAACCAATCATTCCAAGTGACTTGCATCACCTCAAATATCTTCTGAATCGCATCCAAGACATTTTGAGGATACTCACTGGTCTATGATATTAAGAAAACTTAAGGAGAATTCATTCTAACCAGTCACGGACCCTGGTGTTGTTGATCCACCAGTTCCTCTCATGAGCTTAAACCCGTTTGATTTTTTTGGTTAAGTGGACACTTGAGCCAATCCTGAATTAAGCATTTGAGACTTCCTGATCTGGGACTGGACGGAAGCTAAGTTTGCCATTCAAGCATTCTCATTTCTAGGTTAGCTTTATGAAGAGGAATGAATCTCCAAACGGTAGAACGTTCAAATTAGAATGAACGCGTCATTAAATGACGCCGACTAAGAGTAAAAACATAAAGTGAAGTTTTCCTAAAAAACATTCAGTAGACTCCCCCAATTTAGAGTGGTGCGCTTTCAAACCCGTTAAGTTAAAAAGACTCTACTTAGGGCGGCTTTTACTACACCTAGGACAGTTAAACATGTGTTGTGATACCAAGTTTGTCACGCCCCAAGCTACAACCCGAGGACGCGGACACGGGGGGGGACTAAGACAACAAGTGATACATGCGAACCCTACTGACATGATCATGAGCCTAAATAAAAGAAATGATAAACTGATGGTGAAGCAAAATATAACTTAAATGAAAAAGATGGGGAAAATACCCATATACTATAGTGAATATTTGAAACACATGAGTTTAATATAGCAAATAGTCACTCAACGCTAAGATGACTGATCGAAAACTAAACGATTGTCTAAAAAATAGCTTCTAAACTTACTAGAAATGCTGGGACAGACCCCAGCTAAGTCTAGAAAAGCTGAAACAAAAGACTAAAATACTATAATTAAACTCACGACTATTGTCCTCGGAGAATAAGGACTCACCAATGATTCTACTAAACTGGAGATATGAAGTCGATCTAATCGTGATCTGGATTTTGTGAACTTGAACCTATAACACGAGAAGATGTAGCACACATATCCGACAGTATTTGAAAGGTACTGAGCATGCATGATAGAGTAAAGTTGAACGAAAATATAACTGAACAAGAACAAAAGCAAGTAAAAATTTTCTGAACATGATATACAGAATCTTGAGTAAATGAATGCAATGACCAATTTATACTATGCTGAAACTGAATAATGAATATACTGAGAAATGGTCAATGCAATAGATACTGATTGAACTGTGGGAGCTACTAATAACCGATAATAAAACTACATTAGCTTAACATGGAGTCGGATGTATACGCCCCATCAAGAGGACACAATATACCCATGCCAGAGGCATAAAGATATGCTGCATTATAACTAAACTGATGCCCACAGAGGGGACTTACAACCTACTTGGATAGTAATTCTGGGACTATTTAGGTACGATGAACCCTAGACCAACTCGGCATTATTCTACTCCCAATGAATTAAGTGATTAAGACATTATGACTTTGAAATTCCCGTAATACGGGAAACTCAAACAACTGAGAAGTAAACTCGAGTGTGTTTTAGAGTTGAAATAATAATCTAATACTCTTTAAAACTGAGGGCATGTATATAGTGAAGTAGTAAACCAAAATTAACCTAGCATATGTAATTCAAGAACTAAAGAAATACATAGCTACAGTTCTAAGATTCATGCGATAAATTGAAGAATAAGTGTACAATCTTGTTTGGAACATATATCTTACTAATTCTTGAGGATCTGCTATAATTCTACAAACCCTAGGTCTATTCATGATGAGAGAATCAAGAACTGACTGAAAACTAGGGGCCTAATAGGTGAAATAAACCCACAAGTGAAATCCTACATACCTGGTCATGAAATCCACGGAGAAATATTTAGATTTCGGGGCTGGAACTGCTGAAACCTTGATGCATCCTTGCACTAGGGTTGTTTGACCTTTTTTTCCTTTCTTACTTCTAATTTTGTAATGTTTTGATTATGATTTTGAATTAGGTAAGTTTTGTTATGTTTATAGGCGTATTAAAAACACTAAAATATAATGATTTAGAGTCAAAATGATGTATTTGAGGAGTTTTTTAAAAACAGTAAAAAAAATTTCAAAAGCCCTCTGATCGTTTATAGTACCTTGTAATTATGTCAGACCAAAGACGGACCATGTATAGACGGGCCATCGTTCAGTCCATGGTCTGTCATTTGGGTCCATAGGTTCGGTCTACTCGATAGACGTTTACTAAAATGGGCATAACATTTTACTCGGAGGTTGTATTTTAGCAAACTCTATGGCTATGGAAATATAATTCAAATATCTATCTTTTGATAGATCATAGGACATCTAACTCATTTTGTGCTAAGAGTTATGATCATTTGAAATTGCCCCAACAATATTTTTCCCCTTACTGACTGCTAACTCTCACCTACGGTTATACGTACGGACTGTAGATCGAATGACGGTCTGTGCTGGTCATCCGTCATTCGTGTCGGAGGCTAGGTAGTAAGAGTCTCAATCCACACATAACATCGATGGACCATAGTCTGATCTACAGATCATCGGTCCGTCCGTGGGTCGAGACTTAGTCGATTTTGCTGAGCAGAATTTTTGGAGGGATGCAGTGACAATCTACGGGTCGTAGATCAGACTATTGTCTATCGACGCTACAAAAACCATGATTGGAATGCACTTATTTTCAAAAAACTAGATTTTGGTCATGTTTTGAGTATGGGGGGTGTTCACAAAATATGAGGGTTTCCATGATTTACCCTTAAGCAAATCTGGGAGTTGCAGCTAAATAGAATTAGTGGACTACATTTTGAGTTAAAAAAGCAAGACAATAAGGTACACCTGCTTGCTTAAAATAAGGAAGACCAAGTATTTCCAATTTGATTAAAGGGAAAACGTCCAAAGGCAATACGCTTAAAGCATATCAGCTTGTCATATCACTATAGCCAGAAAATTACTTCCTATGGCAAAGGCCATGTGAAGCTCAAGAGTTCTGTCTATAGATCTTCATTGGAATCTCAAGCAAACATATTGTTTCAAAAGTACAAGCTAGTAGAACATCTCTCATATTAATGAATGCAAGTGAATAATCTAATTTAACATCAAGGTAAGTGAGAGAGGACAACTTAAACCTTGAAGAATCTAAGTCTTTGAAAGTGAGGTTTCTGCCTAGTAAGGTAATTTGTGGAAATTTTTATCCCTCTCTTGTTCTAGCATTATTTGTAAAAGTTTGTACGTGTTAATTAATTGAGGAGTGTTACCTCTATATGGTGTGAGCTTGGTTAATGTTTAGGAAGGAGGTGCTTGTAGGGACAGACATGGAGTGAAGTCCCCTTAAATTTTTGATTGTGAGCTTGTTTTGAGAATCTAAATGTTAGTTAGAACTTACGGGATGTTGATTGGATGTCATGAGTTCATATTCTTTAATCAAACATTGTGGGCTTATGGACGTCGTGCTGTATCCTTAAAAATAAGGGGTGGATTAGATTATGTGAAGAAAAGTCATCCCAACACGATGGGTAGAGGCTTTGAACATTTGAAAAGTGTAGATACATGACGCTTAATTGAGTGTTGCATGAGCTTACTTCCTGCTAGCCCTTTGTATAGTGTTTTCCAAACGTGTGAAGCCCAAGGAGTTACAGAAGAACTTATGAAAAGGTTTTATTGTATAAGAATAAAATTAGAGGAGAATGGGTGGGAAGAACACCCTTGATGATATCAATTATAGATTTAATGTCAAATACTATTTGGGTATTGAAGTAGCCCAAATTTATTGATTAACGACTAATGCTAGTTTTATTATTTACTCCATTGTAGATAAATAATTTGAAAGGAAGACAGTTACCTCATTGTAATATCCAAAGTTGTGCAGCAACGTATGTAAGCATATTTAATTTCCTATTTCTTTGGCATGAATCCAAAACTTGCATTAGAAAAAGAAAGATTTCTATCTGCCCTTGGTAGTGACTTATCCATAGTTACAGTTCGTACTCCTTAGAGCAATAAAGTGAGCACTCTAATATCAGTTTGTTACTAAATGTGCATGTTTACTCTACCAAGTGTTAGCATGCGACGTTTAAACTTGTTTCATTGTCAAAGTAGCCCTAGCAGTATTTCCCTTAGATTAAGTCAAAGGTAATCCCTATATTACAATTCGGTATAGATGTTTATAGAGGACATACGATCTACATTCGTGCAACTTGCATTCAATCGTAGGCTATCGTATAGGCCATCCATATGAATCCAATGTGAGCAGATATCTTTCACCCATTTTGACACATACTATTGAGAATTAACTCCAGCTCTCTCTCTTTTTTCTCTTCAAGATTATAAATGAAGTTTTGAGATGTTCTAGGGTTCTTCAAGAAACCCTCATATATGCAAACCAAGGTAAGTGTAACATCCCGTATTCTACGTGTACTAGTTCTATGTATATGTCTCTTAAAAATATCCTTGTGCTATAGTTATGGACTCACTTTCCTATGCGACTGATGACTATAGAATATGTTCAAAATTGTGATACCCCGTGCCTTCCAACTCATATATGAATAAATAAACTCAAAAACAATTTTCAATTGGGATCGGAAAAAGGGTGGTATAGCTAGCACGGGTATACAAAACAATGCTCTGTACGTATCTCAGGAAAGTAGCCTCCAGCAGATCTTGTAGAGATAGACATGGTTTAGCGTTCGATGTCATTTAGGCATGGATTGGTTACATTCATGTGATGACTCAGTCGATTGGTTTAGAATTAGGCATTGTACATTTCAATTTTCGAACAACCCAACTAGATATGAAGGGGTGTAGTTAACGCATATGGGTCGATTCATTTCTTATCTAGGCCAGATATATGCTCTTAGGGTTATTTCTCTCATCTAGTTTGGGGTTAAGATTCTAGCTTTAAAAACCCCAACTCTAGGGGCCGGTTTCAGTAGTCAGTAGTGGTTTCCAGAAGTGTTTCCAGAAGGATCTTTAATGTAGTTCCTCACGAAAGGGAAATCTCAAGAAAAATTAATAAAAAGGAAAGCCCATGGACGCTCCACGAGTTGATGGTCTAGAACTTCACCATTAAAATCTGACAGAAGAAACCATTGCTTCAAAAATACAAGCTGGTTTTAGTTAAAATCTCTCATTCTTAAGGATTCAAGGGAAATATGCATTTTTAACATGAAGGTAAGTGAGAGAGGATAACCTAAACCTTGAAGAATCCAAGTCTTGGTAAGTGAGATTTCTGTCTAGCAAGGTAAGCTGTGGAAATTTTCATCCCTCTCTTGTTCTTGCATTATTTGTAAGACTTTGTATATGTTAATGGACTGAGGAGTGTTGCCTCTATATGGTGGGTGAGATTGGTGTATGGAGTGGAGTCCCCTTAAATTTTGATTGTGAGCTTGTTTTGAGAATCTAAATGTTCGATGGAACTCACGGGATGATAATAGAAACTCATGAGTTCATATTGCCATTTTCACATTGTGAGGCTTAGGGACTATTGGGGGATCAAAAAGAAGTGGGGTGGATGGATATGTGCAGACAAGTCACTGGTACTGGTTAGAGGAACACATTAAAAAGTGTAGATATAAGACGCTTAATTGAGTGAAACATGGGCTTACTTTCGTGTATATTATTTTCCAAATGTAGGAAGCCCAAGGAGTTCCGGAGGATTTTGTATGAAGGCTACATAGTATAAGAAAAAATATTTAGAGGAGAATGGGTGGGAAGAACACCCTTGATGGTATCAGTTATAGATTTGCTGCCAAGTATTGTTCTGGTCTTGATCAAGTAGCCCAAATTTGTTGATCAACTACTAATGCTAGTTTTTATTATTTACTCCATTGAAGATAAATAATATGAAAGGAATATGGTTAACACATTGTAATATCCGTTGTTGTGCAGCATGGTATGTGAGGCTATTCGATTTCCTCTTTTCTTATGCATGAATCCGAAATATGCATTACAAAAAGTAAGCTTTGTAAGTGAACTTAGTAGTGACTGATCCACAGTTACAGTTCCCACTCCCTAGAGTATTAAAGTGAGCACTCTAATATGAGTTTATTGCTAAATGTGTGTGTTTACTCTGCCAAGTGTTAGCATGCAAGGTTTTCACTTGTTTCATTGTCAAAGTACCCCTGACACGTATTTCCCTTATGTAAGTCAAACTGATCCTAGATTACACATAGTACTTATATTTATAGGATGGACATATGATTTGCCCATATGTTGCCAACTTGCTCCAATAGTCTATTCCATTGTATATGACATCTTTTCACATGCTAATGTGTTCCCTTTATTGGTTATTACTCCTATTGTGTTAGACTATAAAGTTATCTAACAAGATCCTACTTTCTCTATTGTACATTTTATATCTACTTACTTGGAATATGTACCCATCCTTAAGTTGAATTTTCCCACATTCCCCCTTGGTTCTACATACCTTGTATATCATATAGAGTTCAAATATCTTGTCTGAATGTAAAATGTCTTCACTTGATGTGCTTCAATTTGAAATGTCAAATGGTTACCAAATGGTTAACGAGTCATATAAGCTCCTAAGTATAACGTTGGTGTCACATTTTCTTCCCATGTCATTTTTATAATAGTAAGTCCATATTCATATGTCTTCTACTATTGGTCCATAGTTCTATCAAATTCAATAGATCTATTATAGGATTCATTTAAAATATGCAGCAGTAATTTTGTCACAACCGTAATCTAGACCCCAGATGAGACCGGAAACATTGACCTCTCAAAAGTATAACATAGATGAATCCTGAAGCTTTTGAGCACAAACAAAGGTTATCTCATGTTTTTACTACAGATCTTTAAAATAGAAATCAGAAAAACATAGACAACTCAACAAATAGATACTAATTTACAATCAAGAGTGGCACTTTCACAAGGATCTTCTAGTGATAATAGACACTGCAACTAGGAATTGTCTTTGAAAATGACAAGAATATGATATGAGCAAGTGAGCTGAAGGACAATAGAGCATACCTTCCCTTTTATTGTGAAGTTTTATATTTTTACGTTTTGTACTTTATTTCAAATAACATTACTATAATTCCTTGTCCTTTTACTCACGAACCGCCATTCCCTACTTTTAGCCTTTACGTTCGGGTTTCCTCCTCTCCTCAAAATCAATTGTTTTTTTTATTATAAAATAACGTTTACAAGAGTATTTACCATCTTAATTTTGATTTTTTTTCTTAAAAATTAATTAAATAATATAATTAAAAATTGATTACTTTACAGTATCTATTTAATAAATATATAATAGTAAATAATCTTTCCACAACCTCATAATTATAACAAAATAGATATATAATAATAATAATACTAATATAATAAATATAATAATTAATAATAATAATAATAAGAATAATAATAATAATAATAATAATAAACTTAATTTATTAAATGTATAAAATTAATTTTGCAAATCACGTAAAAAAAACCCGATGTAATACTATTTTTTAGACTCTAAATTAAATACTATTTTTTAATCTAAACGTTCTTAAAAATAGGACTTTTAATGTTAGTAAATATAAAATACATTGGGGGGGGGGGGGGGGCACACACCCACAACGAGGCCGCGAATGGCAACCCAACACTTATCTTACAAGGTGAAGGAACCACAAAGCTAACCCACCAACATTTCACCATAATTACCAAATATAAGCGGAAGACTCAATCTATTAATATACCAATAAACAGCTGCTAAAGTTTTCACACTATCATCCCCAAATCTGGAAGTCATCACACCAAGAACTCTTATCCTCAAATTCTAAATCTAAGAGTAATTACGAAGCTAAAATAAGTAAAAGATGGTCACACTGTACGAACTTCAAGACATCAGAACGATGAAGGAGAGAATCCAGTCCGATCTAGGAGTAATAGCTCACCCTGGAAGTCTGATGTGCTTGGAACTGGCTAGAGCTGAGGACGAGTCCGAGGTGCGATGTCACCTTGCTGCACTCCACAAAATAACAAAGAAGAAAATTACACTAGGGTCAGTACAAGGAAACACGTACTGAGTATTTATCATCGGCCACTCAAAAAGAAAGCAATATATATCCAATAATTTATAAATCAATACGTACTACAGGATGGCAACAACAAGTACAGAACCATGGCAACACGCATCCAAGCGCACTATTAGGATCAAGGCCTCCACACCATCCTCTTTTGGGACATAGTTCTTCCAAATTGCGTATATTAACATGATTCTAGATACTTCTTCCTTTATTCTTATCGTGGTCATAACCGTGACACCCCGATCCCCTATACTACGTGCGGACGTGACAACCCGATTCCCTAATCTACGTGTTGGAATGTGACACCTGATTCCCTAATACTACACGTGTCGGAACGTGACACCTATCTCCCACTACTACGTGTCGGAACGTGACAACCCGATCCCCTATACTACGTGTGCGGAACGTGACACCCGATCGACTAATCTCATTAATTTTACTTTCCTGCAGTCTTCGTTATGCCAAGGCGTCATCTTTTACAAAGAGATTCAAGATTAAATCTTCACAGTATCAACATTCTAATCCACCACGAATTACACAATTACAACAGAGCAAACCCACAATCAGTAGATAGAGACTTTACACAATACCACCCCATACATATCAATCTCTATTAGAGTTTACTAGGAAGATAGCATAAACCATAACTACCTCCACCGAAGAATCGCGATCAAACAAGTTACTTCTCAATGCCTTTGCTTCCTCTTCGCTTCTCCCTTTGTCTGCATCACGGTCGGTTCTCCCTCTCTTCCTGTTCTTTTTTTTTCCGCTCCCAATATCTTCTTTTCTTTTACCCTAATTACATATAACAATTATAAAAGATTGAAAAAGTAACCCACTATTTATTTTCAAGGTTACTTCTTTTAACCCCCAAGTAAATCTTATCAAACTTACCCAACCCTTTTAAATTTCATGAAAGTTTGGTCATGAATGGTCCAAAACACCCCTTACAAACCTTTTAGCAGAAGTTCGACCCAATCGAGTTTACGCGACCTGTGACGGCCTGTCTTGTCTATGACGGTCCGTCCGGCGGTCCGTCACAAGATTCTAGAATTAATTCAGTCAAGGGTTTTTTGTGACGGTCCGTCCGTATCTACGACGGTCCGCGGGCAGCTCCGCCCGAGTTCCGAGAGCGCTCCCAGTACCGCAAATTTTCGAGTTTGAAGTGTTTTGGCACGAAGACGCTCTACAGACCGTTGTGCCTATGATGGTTCGTCCTACTTGTTTTCGAGGGCAATGAGGAGCGCACTAGGAAAATTATAAATGTTGTGGGATGACGGGGTCCATGAGGTACTTCATGCCATGACGGTCTGTCGCGTGATACGTCGACCCAGTCAGTTTTTTATCACAAATGATTCTACTACCGAAACGACTAACAAGTCGTTACCATAGATACCAATTTAACCCGAAGCGTTCGTCCTCTAACGCTCACAAGAAGAAAAATAAGGGTTAGAAAGAGTACCTGAAAAATAAATCTGCAAAAGGTGTGCGGTATCTTGCTTTCCTATAGCCCTCCTGCTCCCAATGGCCTCTTCAACTAACCGATTCTTCCATTGAAACCTTGTTGATTCCATCTCCTTGACTCTCACTTGCGGATTTCTCTATCTAGAATAGCCAACAGGCTCCTCCTTATAAGACAAATTCTCATCAAGAATCAACTGAATCCCAACGAATAAATATAGTTTTTCCATCCATGGTATCTTTTCAGCATAGACACATGACATACCGGGTGCACTCTGACCTCCCTGGCGCCAAGTCTAATTCATAGCCAATACCTCCCCCACGCACTTTAGAACTTCAATGGTAACAATATACCTCGACTAAGCTTACCTCGCTTACCAACCTCTCACCCTCACCCCTTTCCATTGTCTGAAACCTTTCAGCAAGACTTTGCTCACCCTCCATAAAAGTTCCAAGTCTCTAACCTTTCCGTCTGCATATTTTTTCTGCCGTTCTGAGCTGCTAGAAGCTTCTCCTGAATGAATTTTCTGTTATCTAACGATTCCCTCAACAGATCCGGTAACCCATGGTCTTACCTCAATGCATCAAACCAACCAATGGAGACCTACATCTCCGCCCATACCGTTCCTCAAATGGTGCCATCTCAATACTGAGTGATAGCTATTATTGGTATGAAAACTCTGCTAAGGGCAAGAAGTTATCCCAATGACCACCAAAATCTATTTACACATGAATTGAAGCATACCTCCAACACCTGAATCGTTCGCGTCAGACCTGACCATCGGTCTAGGGTGCAAGATGCGGTACTAGATCCACCAGTACCTAATTCAGCATGCATGGTTCTCCACAAACTTAGAAGTAAATGTGTACCCCTATCTGATATGATGGAAAGTGGGCTCACATGCAATCGAACAATTTTCTGAGATATAGAGGTTGGGCTAACGTCTCTGCATTGTAAGTCATCTTGACCGAATTTGACGTGAGAAGACCTTAGTTTAACCTATCAATTTTACCCAAATGGAGTCTACTCCCCAATGTCCTTTGGAAGCCCAACTACAAATCCTTGCAATTCTTTTCCCATTTCCATTCAGGATGGGCATTTCTGAGTTTCCTCTGGGCCTCTGGTGCCCCTACTTTACATGCTATTCGGGCATTGGGCAACAAAATCAACAATGTCACGCTTATCCTACTCCACCAATAATGTTGCGTTTAGGTCACGATACATCTTGTTTGAACCAGGCTGTATAGAATACCTTGAACTATGAGCCTCTGTAAGAAATAGTGTGAGTCCAAATTCATCAACCCGGGGCACACACATCCCTTCCGCTTAATTCAAAATGCCTTCTTCATCAATTTTGCCTCTTTAGCCTCTCCTCGTAAGACCATATCTCGAATTCGGCTCAGCTTCTTATAAGTAACTTGGTTTTCGCCTTTAATCTTGTCAAGAAAGGAAGATCGTGCCCTCCAACAGGCCAAAATCCTCCCTTCTCCAGTAATCCCACTCATAAAGGTCATTAGCTAGAGTCCCTGAACTCTCCTAGCCAATGGGCGTCTAAGAACCCCTGCAAGTGACCTAGACTTTCCCATGCCCCTGCCTTTCTGACTTAAAGCATCTGCCACAACATTAGCTTTTACCCCCCCTGGGTGATACAAATGTAATATACGTAGTCCCTTCCATTCAAGTTCCAATCCACTCTCCTCTGTCTCCATTCAAATCCTTTTCTGAGTAAAAGACATACTGTAAACTACGATGATCTGTATAGACTTCACATTAACCCCATATAGAAATGTCTCCCATTGCTTTAATGCAAACACCACTGCCCAGCCAACTCCACTCTTCATCTGCTTCAATCTTGCTCTATCAGTGTCCTTCTTGTGCACGTGGTTTCTAAGGATGGAGTACTGGTGGATCCTTCTACGATCAAAAGTAGTGAAAAATTGGGACGACCACTAATGTGTCACATAAGTAGCTTTGTTGGTTAGCTAGCTTTTTTTTTTTTTTTTGTTTGTTTACTACCGCCGTTTTGTCCAAGGGATTCTCTTCGTATTGCTTCCCAAACTGACAACTTGACTAAGCAAAATTTTCCATTGTATGGTCGGATGAGTGTTAGAAAGGCTTTCAGAAGCTCAAGCAACTCTGTGTTGACTACTGCACCAATATCTCACCTTGCAGTGGAAGGCAAGAATTTCATTGTGTCTTGTGATTCATCTTATTCGGTTTGGTTGCAGTGGTTTATGCAAGAGAAGACTGTGATTGCTTATGCTTCAAGACAATTAAAAATGCATGAACGTAACTAATCCAAACTCTGATTTTGAATTGGCCGCGGTAGAGTGGTTTGCCACTAAGCAATTGAGACACTATTTGAATGGGGGTTAATGTGATGTCTACGGATCATCGTACCTACAAGTATGTTCTTTACTCCGAAAGATTTGAACTTGAAAAAAGGGGGGGAACGAGGAGATGGATGTAACTACTGAAGGACTACTACTCACTATTTTGTATCATCCCGGGGAAGGCTAATGTTGTAGCGGATGCTTTAAGTAGAAGGCGGGAAGCTGGGAAGTCTAGCTCACTTGCAAGTTTCTAGACGCCCATTGGGCTAGGAAGTTCATATGCTGGCTTAACTCCTTCTGAGATTATAAGTAAATGAGAAGGAGGATTTTTAAGGCTTGTGTGGAGATAGAAATCTTCCTTCCTGACAGATTAAGGGAAAGCAGTTTAATGATTAAAATTGATTCGGATCGAGATAAAGTGTTGCAAAGGAGATGCGAAAGAAGTCGACCAATCGATGAGAAGGTGTTTTTGAGGATTACGGGAAGGGTATTGTGTACCCCGCGTCGATGATTTGATCACACTATTCTTGCAGAGGCTCAATTTCCGGATATTCATACTCTGGGCAACCAATATGTACCGTGACCTAAGCAAACACTTTTTGTGGAGTAGAATGACGTCGTGATATTGGTTGATTTTATTCTCAAATGTCCAAACTGTCAACAAGTAAAGTATGAACACCAAAGTCCCGGAGGAACACTTCAGAGAATGACCCATTCCGGAATGGAAATGGGAGAAGAATTGCATGGACTTCGTGGTGTCCCCTTCCAAGACATTGGGTAAGTTTTGATTCCATTTGGGTGATTGTGGATAGGTTTAACTAAGTCTGCTCAATTTCATTCCGTTCAAAGAACAAGCAGAAGCGGAAGAAACTGAAAAGCAAGGCTAGAGACAATCCGAGACACGACATTGAGGTTTAAGAGGCAACTAGGACGTGTATAGGAAGAGTGTACTACAACCCTGAATGATCATGTTGAACACCTGGCAGCAGCGAAACGGGAAGAAGCTTTTGGCAGGGAAAAGACGAAAAAATGGAAAGATAGGAAAGAAGAAACCAGGGAAAGAAGAGAAGTTTGGCGAATAAAAGGAAGAAGAAAGGGGAGGGGGAAACAAAGGTGGGAGGCCGGGGGGGAGAGCAAAGGAGGCACGATGACATCGGTAGCAGTTATGATAGGTCGACCAGCGCCCGGGGAGAGCGAGAATAATATCCCCGGGAGAAGTGGGGGTGCCACGTCAGCCCCGGCCATAGAAGAGACGGAGAGCGTCTAGTAGAGGAGTGTGTGGGTTGTACTTACAATGCAGCGAGTTAGGCTCAAACTTTACATCGGGTCAAAGAGAGGAGATTGTTCGGTTTGCATGGGGCCCACTATCCCATCATTAGTCAATAGAGGTAACGCAGTTTTACTTCTAATTTGTGAAAACATTGCATGCCGGAAATGGGTACAGGTGGACCTTAAGTACCGGCGTTCCATCCAACACGATGGTCAGTCTGAGCGAAAACGATTCAAGTGTGGAGGATATGCTTCGCGCGTGTTGATAGAATTTGGTGGTCATTGGATAACTTTCTTAAACCCTTAGCGGAGTTTTCATACAATAATAGCTATCACTCAAGCATTGATATGGCTCCCTTTGAAAGCATTGGGTATGGTATGGAGATGAGTCTCCATTGGTTGGTGATGCATTCAAGGTTAGACCCTTGTGGGTACTGATCGGGTTTGAGGGATTCGATAGAAAAAGTGAAATCTATTTCAGAAAGCTTCTAGCGGCGCAAAGTAGACAAAGAATTGCAGACTCGAAAGTGTTAGAGACTTAGAGTTCATTGAGGTGAACATTCTTGTTATAAAGTTTCATCACCAATGAAAGGGGTGATGCGGTTTGGTAAAAAAGAAGGCAAGATAAGCCCAAGTTGTGCGATAGCAGGTAGAACGGAAGGAAGGGAGGAGGGTTAAAGGGGGGTGGAGCAAAAAATGGTGTACATTGGTCCCTTTGAAGTACTTAACGAGTAGGGGAGGGGCTTATGAGTTAGCCTTCCCTCCAGGGCTTTTTTCGGAGTACATCCGGTGTTTTTTCATGTGTCGATGTTTTTTAAAAGATACCATGGGGATGGGAAATTACATTATCCGTTGGGATTCAGTTTTGCTTGATGAATACCTTGTCTTATGAGGAGAGCGCTGTTGCTATTTTAGATAGAGACGTTCGCAAGTTGAGGTCAAGTAGATGCATCCATCAAGGTGCAATGGAAGAATCGACCGGTTGAAGAACCCACTTGGGAGAAGGAGGCAGATATGCGAGAAAATACCCACTCCTGTTTACAGATTCAGGTATTCCTTTTCGCCCTTGTTTTTCCTTCTGTGATCGTTCGGGACGAACCGATGGGTAAATTGGTATCTATTGTACACGACCCGTTAGTCATTTTGGGCAACAGAATTTTATTCTGTAAAAAACTGGCAGAGGTGACGGAGGCCACGACGGACCGTCCAGGCAACGACGTACCATCGTGGAGGGCGTCGTTTCAAAACACTATATAAAATCTGAATTGGGTACTGAAATCGACTCTCTGACCGTCACGACGAAATGGCAGGACGGACCGGTCACGGCCGTGACGGACTGTCCTAGAGTCTTTTGATGGAAATTGTCTCTGATGGTTTGCGACTGGTATCAGACGGACCGTCGCAGTCACGACGGCCCTTCATGGCCGACGCAATCCAGTTTCGGGTCAGGATTTCTTTACACGTGTTTTAGGACGTTTTTTGACTATTCCTTCTTTAATTATAAAGTTTAAGAGGGTAATGTTAATAAGTCTACTTACTTGGGGTTTAAAAGAGGTAACCTTAAGTTAATTAGTGGGTTATATTGGCCATCTTTTCATTCTTAATTACATACTAATTAGGGTAAAAGAACGAGTGTTTGAATAGAAAAATAGAAAGAACAAGACAGAGATAAAAAGAGAGGAGAAAAAGTAGAGAGAGAGATGAACGAAGAAGGACAACACGAATTGAGGAATTTTTCTTGCTTGATCACGATTCTTCTGTGGAGGTAGTTCTGTTTTTCTTTCACACTAGTTCGTAGTAAACTCTTAATAGCGAATGATATGGTGTTGGTAGTATTATAGAGTCTTCTTTAGCTTAGGTGTGTGTATGCATGCTTGTGATTTTATATATATGATTGTTATGAAACAATCATATGAAGCTATGGAATCCCAAATCTTGATAAAAAACCTAATCTCTTGTTAATGATGATTCATTGATATAAAAGAAGGCTTTATGAACTAAATTGATAGAGATTGATGAACTCCTTGTATAAAAGAGGCTTGAATGAATTAATAGAACGAGATAGGGGATCGGAGTGTCAACGTACCGACACCTACTAATTAGTGTGGACGGTTGGTCACGAACTGACACGTGATGTAGTGGATCGGATTGTCCACGTACGACACATATGAATTCGTGGGCAGGTGTCACTAACCGACACGTAGATGTAGGGGAGTCGGAGGTGTCACGTACCGGACCTCGAATTAGGTGGGAGCGGGTGTCACGAACCGACACGTGATGTAGGGGATTGAAGTGTCACTTTCGACACATAGTAGTAGGGGATCGGAGTTCACGTACCGACACAAGAAGGAATAAAATAATGAATCTTGAAAGAGGATAAGGTACTCAATCTAATGAACATGTAATCCTCAAACATTAAGGTATGGATGCTTGAGTCCTCACAGATATGTTCGGTGTATTATAAAATGATGTTGTACTTGTTGCTAATCAACATGTTAAGAATATTAGTTGATTTTTATGATATTATCTGAGATATATTTCTTGTCTATTTTGCGTTGGCCCGTATGGGATACCTTTACTCGTTACTTGTTGATTGTACTGACCCACCTACTTTTTATGTTTTTCCTTTTTTTATTTGTGTGAGTGCAGCAAACGTGCCGTCATCTTCGACTCAACAGTAGTTCAAGCCAGTCTTCATCACACCGGATCTTCAGGGTGACTCATGCCCCCCCCCCCCTTTTTGTTTTTTTTCTAGCTTGGACTGGGATTCTCCTTCCTCATGTCTTGATGTCTTGAGTTTCGGCCATAGACTAGCTTTTTTTTGTTTTTAAAGTTTCTTAGAATACTCGTAGTGTTAGTAAATTGATCATAGTGTGTTTCTTGTTGTGATGACTTCCAGATTTTGGGAATTAATAGAAGTTTGAATTTAGAAGTTATTGATTGTCTTTTAATTACTGAGTTTAATGTCTTCCGCTTACTTTATGTTGGATATTACATTGAAATGATAATGTTTAGATTGGTTGGTGCGCTCACTTAAATAAGGAGGGAAATGTGGGGCCAGTCGCGGCTCGGTTTGGGTTCGTGAACAGAGCTAGGAGTAATAGCATCACCCGAGTCTGCTGTGCTGGACTGGCTAGAGCGAGGACGAGTCGAAGTCAATGGCACGCTTGCCTGCTACTCGACAAATAACCAATAAGAAAATTACAAGTAGGGGTCAGTACAAGGACACGTACTGAGTAGGTATCATCGGCCAACTCAAAATGAAAGCAATATATATCAAATCAATATTATAAAATCAACTCCAGTTACTCAAAACATGGTGGCAACAACAAGTCCAAGAACATGGGCAACAACATCAAAGCCCACTTAGAGGACTCAAGCCCTCCACACCATACTCATCTGGGACATAGGTTCTTCGAAATGTGTATATTAACATGATTCCAAGATTACTTCTATTTTTCTTATCGTGTCGGAACGTTGACACTCGATCCAATAATACTACGTGTCAGACCTGACACCCGATCCCCTAATATACGTGTCAGAATACTTGAAACCCGATCACCCTAAGTACTCTGTCGGATCTTGACACCCTAGCCCACTAATACTACCGTGTCGAACCGTGACACCGACCCTTAAACTATGTGTCGGAACGTGCCACCCGATCCCCTAATACTACGTGTCGGGAACGTGACCCCGATCCCCTAAATGACTACGTGTCGAACCGTGACACCCGATCCACCTAATCTCATTAAATTTTATTTCCTCAAGTCTTCGTATGCAAGCCGTCATCTATATACAAAAGGATAAAGATTAAGATTCAACAGTATCAACATTCTAATCCACCACAATTACACAATTACACCATACCAACCCACAATCAAGTAATATAGAATACTTTACAATACCACCCATACAATCATCGTATTTAGAGTTTCTATGAGATAGCATCAACCATAACCTACCTCGACCGAAGAAATCGCGAACCAAACAAGTTTACTTCTCATACCTGTGCTTTCCTCTTCGCTCCTCCCTTTTTTCGCTCATTCTCCCTCTCTTCCTGTTCTTTTTATTTTCCTCTCGCAATTCTTTTCTTTTACCCTAATTATCATATAATCCACTTATACAAGATGATAAAAGTAACCCACTATTTATTTTCAAGGTTACTTCTTTTAACCCCCAAGTAAATAACTTATCAAACTCACCCCACTAATTTCATGAAGTTTGTCATGAATGGTCCAAAACAACCCATACAAAACTTTTAGCAGAATTCCGACCCCGTCGAGGTTACTCTACCTGTGACGGCCCGTCGTGTCTATGACGTCCCGTCCTGCAGTTCCTCACAAGATTCAGAGAAATTAAATTTAGTCAAGGATTTGTGGACGGTTGTCGTATCTACGACGGTCAGTGCTGCAGCTCCGGCCGCGGAGTTCAAGAGTCCGCTCCCAGTACCCAAGTTTCAGAGTTGAAGTTTTTTGGCCATGCCGACGCTTGACGGACCGTCCGGCTTGACGGTTCGTCCTACTTGTCGTCGAGGCAAAATGAGGATAGAGCACAGGAAAATTAAACCATGTGTGGGACGATGGGGTCCATGAACGGTTCCGTCGCGTGATCCGTCGACCAGTCAGTTTTTTATCACAAATGATCTACTACCCGAAACGACTAACAGGTCGGTACGTAAATTTTATTCAATGAGCTTAAAACAAAAAGTTCAAAAATTAGGACTTTAAGGTATTCAATAAAATAATTCTTTTTAAATAAGTTTAAAACCAAACAAGTCTAGAAAATTAGGGGAATATTCAATTTAAAGGAAAATAAAAAAAAATGTGGGTTCTAGATAAAAACAAAACAACTTTGTAAAAACCATTGACTTTATTTTAACCCGTTGAAGTTTTTCAATTCAACATTGCTGATAACTTTATTTACAGTTTTGGAGATTTTTACTTTTTTTGTTCTTTGTTTTCTCTTGCTATAAATACAAACACTGGATTCACGATCTTTATTATGTTGATTTTTTTTTTTAAAAAAAATAATAGTTGAATAATTTTCATTATGTTTCACGTCTTTCAGTAACTCAGGTAACAATTTAAATATGCTTTTTTTTATGAAGTTTATTTCTTTTGCACTATTTTATATTATAAAAATTTGAATTGAAGAACATATTCATCATGAAAAAGAGAACAAAAATCTTCATCATGAAAAAGAGGACCTTCATTTGAAAGATCCTCAAACTCTAACATAAGATTAAACATGAAGATATTGCAACTTAGTATCAAAAGAGTATATATAGTTACAATTAATGAATTAAATTAAACCTTTCATTCTTAGAATTAGAGTTTTACAAAACACACTTTAAAATAGTTTAATAGTGTAACATAAGCAAGAAGACCTTCTGCGTAAATTTATCCCTTAATTCTTAACCAATAAATTAATTATTAGTTTTGATTACTAATTTTCTTATATTATTTCTATTATGTATTATTTATTATTATTTTATTATTATCTTATTTACTTATAGATTATATATTTATAATTATTAATATAATCGTATTATATTATAATTATCACACCAGCCATTTCATTTTCAAAGGAAAGTTACACACGTTCTTTATTTCCACAAAATATGTTTATGTCTGAATAAATTATATTTCTAAAACTCACTTGTTTCATTACTTACAATTTAAGTTTGATTGTTACCTTGTTTTAAAATTTTAATATTAAACAACACTAACAAAAAATATACTCAAATACAACACATTGACATTTTGCAATGCAACCCTTGAAAGTTTCGTATTTTTAATAATAAAATATGTATTTTAATAAGTGTCCTTTAATTTTAACACTTTGCCTTTTTGATGTTTATATTTGACTCTTTTACTTATTTTGATATGCGTTTGTGAAGATTTACTTAATTTAAATACAAGACATTTGAATTAATATTAGATCAAATCAAATGGAACAAAAAAAGAAGAGATATAATAATAAAAAAAATCCCTACACCCCGACTGCCCGCCAATACGGTAAAAAACCCTTAATGGTCAAAACCCCCACTTATTACCCTCTGTTATAAACCCACTCGACTACCGATAAGTTATTTTTTAAGAAATAAAAAAATATTTAACCACACAAGGTAAGTCGCGATCGTGTACAAACCAACAACCAATATTGTGGTTGAAGTGACATTTCAGCACAAAAGGTCGACCCAAAATTGGGGAAAAATTGAGTTAGTTCATTTCCAATTTGTTGATCATCATTCAATATTGTATCCATTTCTCCCGAGTTAAATTAAACATGAATAAAATAAGTACTAGAACATAACAATCATCAAAAGACTATGTGATTATTTGTCCCAAAGTCTTTACAATGCTTTTATTTAATAGGATAAAAATATGAGAATATGACTATTAATTATGTTGAGATTATACTACGATAAAATTCATAAAGAAAAATATAAACCAGAATTTAGCCAAAGAACCGGTGTAGCAGCACAATATTTTCCAAAATTTTAATTTTTAAAAAGAAAAACTATAATTAGCATAAATGAAACTGGTCCCTCTTGTTTCCATGTTTTTTCTGTGTAATCAACTCATGCATACTGATCAATTGTTGACAAAATTTAAAGAACAGCATGACTCCTTGTTAGGTTTTATGTTTGTTTTTTCTATGACCCACATAGGAACTGGTGGGACCCTACCCCCTATAAAGTGAAAGAACTTAGACATTAATTACTTTGAAATAAAATAATACTTTTAAGAAACGTTATAACGTTTCAAGTAAAACAACCTCTCTCTGGAATAAGATTTTTTCGCCAAAACAAATTCATATCCAAATTGTATCATATTCGTCATTTTTCTTTGAAAGTATATCACATTCCATATTTTACACCATAAACCTAATTATTAAACTCATCTTGCAATCCATATAAATTCCGCACCAGATAATAAGTGGATCGGGTGTCACGTCCGACACCAAGATAGTAGTAGTTGATCGGGTGCACGTTCCGACACCAGGATAGTAGTAGAGGATCGGGTGTCACGTTCCTACACCAGAAGTAAAAAGAATGAAGTCATGTTAATATAACTCATAATTTAAAGACCTATTTCCCAAATGAGTAGGGTGCGAAGCATGAGTCCTCATAGTTGTGTCTTGTGTGGTGGCCAAATGGTTATGGTACTTGTTGTTGTTTAATTTGTTGAGCATGGTAGTCATTTTTGGTTTTATCTGATATATAATTGGCTTTCTATTTTGAGTTGCCGATGAACTACCAGTACTATGTGTTTTTACTGACCCCTACTTGTATGTTTCTTTATTGTATTTGTGGAGTGCATCAAACTTGCCAATCGACTTCGACTCAACCACAACTCCCTACAAGGCCATGACTTCAGCATAATCAATTTTTAGGGTGAGCTATTGTTCCTCATAGATCGTACGGAATTCTTTCCTTTGCGAGTCTGATGTCTTTAAGTTCGGACATGACCATCTCTTTATCTTTACTTATTTATGTTTCTTAGATACTCTTAAATGTAGTAACTTTGAGAATATATTGTTTTGTGAATGAATTAACTCCATGTTTTGGGGATAGTAATGTGATTATAACTTTAGCAGTTATTATATTTATTTCCGTTAATGAGTTTTTTAAGGTCTTTTCCCCGCATTATAGTTTCTGTTTATTATGGTTAAATGTGGGATTAGTATTGGTTGGTTTTCGCTCCAATAGGAAGTAAATGTTGGTGGGGCCACTTCGCGCGCTCTTTGGGTCGTGACCATTTTACCTCCACTTAAATAAACCTAACACGTTCTCGTTTGTGTACTTATTCTCGTTGTAATTGATGAAATCAAAATACTAACATTCATGCGGTCGTATTTGATAATGTAAAGTTTAACACACTCAGGATATCGTATTTGAGTATCTATTAAAAATTAACCAACACAAGGAGGTTGATATTTTAATGAAGTTACAAATACGAGCACAACATGACGGTCCGTATTTGAGATGAAATAAATATCCGACAATCATGAAGTTGGTATTTTAGAAGGTCGGTATTTTGATTAAAACTAATATCGACCTTATGAGGTTGAATATTTGGATGAAATAATATCACCAACCTCATGAACTATCGGTCGGCATTTTATATGGTTAATTTAGTTTTTTATATATCAAACAACCGTCATTCGACAAAAGACACAACAACCACACAAGAAACGATTTTGTAACACCCAGTCCAAATACCCAAAAATTCAGTTTTTCAAAAAAATCTACAGGTGAAACCAACGTGTGGCAATCAACATGTGTAGGACAACGCGGTACGCCTGTACACCGTCGATGGGATCACGAAACTCTCAAAAATTTATCCAAAACAATTTTGGCTAAGTCTTTATCGAAAACGGACGGGACCGACGTCCGTAAGTCAGCGACGGCCGTAGTCCATTGACCGTGCGATCGAGACCCCCCCCATTCACCCACTCTCCATCACACGAGCTATACATGACCAGCACGGTCCCATAGTTGGACCTACAATCTCTAGGTTAAATTTTGCAGACAGGTTAAGGGAAATGCACAAAATGAATAGGTGTCCCATGACCTATTCACTAACCTTGATAAAATTGTACCCCCTCCGAGTAAAAGTTTATGCCCCATCTTTTAGTAAAGGCTGTCGAACAGGGCCGAGGTATCACGGATAGCGGCACACAAGCACAAAACCACCACTACAAGTATGCCTAAATAAGGGTCATGGTACAAGCTAAGGAAGCGACAGGAATCGGGGAATGAAAAAAGACTACCACATATCAACCAACAAATACCCACAAATTACCAACACGACCTAGTTTAAGAAAGCAACAAGCTCCAGCGATTCCACACCCGAAACCTAAGTATGTTTTCTGTGGATTTCATCACCAAGTATGTGGATTTCACTAACCAACACACACACAGTCACCAGCACAAAAATTTCCCATCCCCCAAAAATATCACCCATTGGTCCCTAGTTTTTATTAGTCGATTCCTTTATTCCCATATCATGTTAGATCTAGGGTGATTAGAACTTGCAACATAACCTTTATGAATTTAATAAAATATATGTTTCCAAATTGGATTACATGTTATTACCTCACTACTCAGATTATCACATGAGTTTTCAGAACCCTAGCTTTGTAATTTATCTAGTTCTTGGATTACAGATGCTAGATAAGATATTTCAACACTTGCAGATATACATGTCTCAGTTTATAATACAAATTATTACCAAATTAATTGTTGCATTCTCAGTTTGTTATGTTCAGTTTTGAGTATCCCGTATTTATAGAAATCAGTCATAATCATGTAAAATTTACAGAATCATTGGGAGTAACTAAGACCGGTTTGGACTAGTTTAAACAAAAGGTACTGTAACAAAATCCCCCACCAAGCAAATAATATCCCGAGAAACTCGGTTATCGCCAAGTTAGTATACAGGAGGGTTGTGAGTTCACGTCTGTGATGACCGAGGGGGGAGGGCTGAGTAAGAGGCTCATATATATCCAGAAAAAAGATACAACTTTACACTAGTAACCTAAAAAAATGTAAATATACAATTGAGCCGTGAACTCACCAAAATAAGGCCTTATATCAACCTTTGGCATGTATATATGGGTCCTCTCGATTGGGCACATCGCCTCCCTCCACATTTAGCTCATGTGATTTTTATTATCGTTTATATATCTCCCACATGATCAGTAAAAACTCGCAAGCGTTGACCATTTAATTTTATCAAGTATATTCAGTAAATCATTTCAACATGTTATAAATTGATCATTGCTTCAAGTTATCATATAATCTCCAATTTATCATGAGATTTTATACTTGTTTTTATGTTTGTTCATTATTTTTTAATTACAGCTTTATATTCTATCCTACATGCTGCTCATTTCCTTTCAAATCGAACGCATGCGTGTGCTGCATCTTCTCGTGATGTAGTTCATTCAGGTCTCAGCATCCAGATCCACCAACACAAAACTACTCTCTCCAATCAACCTCAACAACATATCGTTTTCCGATCTCTTAGTTCAGCCAGATTCAATGGCGAGTCCACATTTCCTCCGAGGACAACAGTCATGAGTTTCATTCAGTATTTAGTCTTTGGTTTCATTTTTTGCTACAGATGTATAGCTGGGAAACTCGGACTAGAAGCATAATATATTTATCCCCATATTTCTAAGTCCCGTTTAGATACTTATTTTAAACCTAGTAAGATTTAGCTTAGTATTGAGTTAATAATTACTTTATTAACTCTTATTTTTTTCAAATATCTCAATGATAGCATATGTTTATCCTCCCCCATTCTATTCATATTTTATTATGATTTTGCTTTCGCATAAACTTATATCTTTAGTAAATTGGCATATCATGCGAGCAGGGTTAGCTTGGATAGTTGTGGTCCTAGGTTCCGTGTCCTCGTCTCGGAATGCTCGGGCCTGATAGATTTATTTAAAGTTAATTAAAAATATTAATTTTATTATTTTATGAAAATCATTGTACTATTATTTTTAAAAAAATTATATGATTTATATACTATTAATTTTACCGACTCCCAATTCTTTTTACTATAAATATTTTTTAGTTTTTGATATTGCACAAAACTATCCTTCGGAAGGCGATTTAAATAATATTAAATCAAATATTCTCTAAATTTTGTTTTTTTATATTTAATGAGAAAATAAAAATGGTTTTTATTTGTTTCGATTTAATCCAACATCACGTGGTTGATTTTTAATTGTTTATTCATTTTTTTCTCGAAAATCCGACCTTTTGAGGTCGGAATTTTCCCTGCTTTATTTTTGCATAAAAATCGACTCGTTTTAGTCGATTTTCTAAAGTTTTGAATTTTTATTCTTTTTAACAATACCGACTTCCGGAGGTTCAGAAATTACTAAGCTCTATTTGAGGTCCAATAATTTTATATGTAGTATCATTGTTTTTTTAGTAGTGTTACTAAGGTCAAAATATAAAGAGCCATAAAACCCAAAAACCAACAGAAAGGAAAAAACCAAAACAACAAAAAGCATTTTTACCAGGTAGGCCCAAAAATCAAAACTTGCGACAATTAATGAATTGTCATCTGCTAAGAGTGTAATGGGGTTTATAACGAGTTTTTTTTAGGGGGGGGTTTAGATTGTTTTTTGGGTCTGCAATTACGTAGGGTTTAAGGGTTGTCTTCTTCGTGTTTCATAAGGCTTGGGGTTTAAGTGGTTATAGGTTTTATTAAAGGGTTTTAAGGTGGGTTATGATTTAGGGGTTTCCTAGGGTTTGCAACATGGTCTTTTCTTAGTTTTAACAGGTTTTTAAAAAAAATTTTAAGGTTCTTTTCTTTTATGGTCCACGAAGGAGAGGAGGATCAAGATCCATAGAGGTGTTTCGTGGTTCCGTCAAAGGGGTAACCATCGCAAGCGTGGACAAACTAGTTTCTAAATAAAGCTCTAACTTACTAGAACTGCTGGTACGTGCCCCCCTAGCTAACTATGGAAAAACTAAAACTAAATGAAGACTGAATAGATAAACCTTTCAATTGTCCTCAAAACAAGGACTATCACCACTGATCAAATGAAAATATGACAACATAGAAAACCTACATCCACCCAAAAAACAATCACAAGACACACCACATATACAAAAGAAACAACCCTAAAAAAAAATATCTCTCACAAACACTAAATGAACAATAAATCATACCATACTAATCAAAAAACTTCAAGCACCCCCCAACCCCACACCGACACCACAACAAAAAAAAAACCTACGAACCAACATCACCTCGCGAAGGCTCACGGCAAACGCAAACAAAGTAAACTACAAATACAACAAGAAATAATAGACTACCAAATGCGACGCAATTACCATGATGAATAACAATTCAATATAAGATGTAAGTGCCTTTGGAACACAAAAAATCTTCAACCGTGCATAACTACATAGGATAAAATTTGTAATAATCATAAACTCAAACAAAAAATTATTTTTAGGGATTAACATAGAACTAATCTAATCACTTGTTATCTGTTAGTTCGTTAAAATGTGAGTTGGTGAATCTATGGGAGAGAAATGGTTATGTTAGGTTTAAGGTTTTTCTACACAGCCACAAGGATTCTAGAAGGTTATTTAATTGTTGAAAGGTTTATAGGGTTTAGTATAGGTATGGGTATCACAGGGTTTCTAACATCTAATGTTGCTTTGGGTTTAGGATTTAGGATCTTAGGTTATAGGGTATAGGGTTTCTTTCTTTCTTTAGATCATAGGGTTTATAAGGGTTTAGGTTTAATAGTTTCCTTTAGGATAATACGGTTTATTCTTTGTTAAGTTTCTTAACGTATGTTAAGTTTTTTATGACTAAGGGTTTAAGGTTAAAAGAATTATTTTTTTTGAGTTTTTTTTTTATGGTTCAAAAGACTTATGATTTCTTAAAGGTTTTCAGTTTAGGGTTTTATAAAGATTTTTAAGGTGTTTGAAGAGTTTTTTGCTAGTTTTTCTTTATGTAAGGGTTTTTAATGCCAAAGGTTTATATGGTTTAGCTCTAAGGGTTATTGGTTTAAAAGGTTTTAGGTTTAAGTTAAGAGTTTTTTATGGTTTAATGCTTTTTTATACGTTTATGATTTTTTATGCTTAGAGTTTTTATAAAAAAACTGTTTTAGGGGTTAGGGTTTTAAAGGATTATTGTGTTTTTTTAACGGTATTATGTTTTATGGGTTTTAAAAGGATTTAGGGTTAAATGTTTCATATGGGTTTGGGGTTTAGGATTTAGCTCAATGGCTTTAGGTGGAGCTATGATTTTAGAATTTTCTTAGAGTATAATGGATTTAGCATTGGAGTGGGCGGGGTGGTGTCTTAGTGTTTGGGGGTTGTTTATTTAACGGTTTTTTAGGGTTTAGGGTTTTTGGCTTACATTTTCTTTTCTAGGATTTTTTGGTTCAAGTATTTTAAAAATATTTTATTTTATTTCTAATTCATAAGACTTTCATAATAAAGCAATGAGATAGGACGCGTTCGGGTGTTTCCCGGGTTTTCCTGTTTCTTCCCCCGTTTCGGCTTCCGGCTTTTCCCCTGTTTTTTTCGGTTTTGTTTTGGTCATTCTTTTCTAAAGTTTTAGGGTTTCCTTAGGGTTTTTAGTTCCCCCTCTGGGTTTAAAGGTCTAGTTTTCTATTTAAAAAAATTTTTAATCATCTTTAAGGTTTCAGGCTCAGCTTTGTACACAATTTAGGTTGAGAGTTTTTCTACGTTAGGGTTGGGTGGGGTAACTCTTAGGGTGGGTTTGCGTGGTGGTGTTATGTGGTGGGGGTGGGGTAAAAGGGTTTTCAAAGATTTTTTATGGGGTGGGTGAGGGGGAGTTGTTCTTCGATTTTTTGGGGTTCATGGGGTGTGCGGGGGGGTGGGGGTGTGCTTTGGGGTGTGTGATAGGAGCTTATTTTTTGTAGATTTTTTTAGGTTAGAAGTATGTTAATTTAGTAGGGTTTTTTAAAGATTTTTAGGATCATTACTGTTTGTTGTGGGGGTTAATTTTTTAATTAAAACGTTTGGAATTCTTAATAGGGCTTATGGATTAGGGTTTTAATATTAATGATTTTTGGTTAGGGTTTTCTTACGGTTTTTTTTTAAGGTTCTTTTGTTTGGGTTTTTAAAGGTTGATTTAATTGGTGTTTTGTGTTTTGATTTTTCTTAGGATATGGGGTTTCTTAGGGTTTAGGGTTGGAATTTTTATCCTTAAGGTTAGGGTTTTAGGTTTGCATTTTAAGGTCCCTCCCAAGTGTTTTTAAGGGTCTTTTAGTTGTAGGACTGGATTAGGTTTTGACATGTTTTAAGATTATTTAGAGTTTTTAAGGTTTAATAGATTTAAGTTTTCTTTTGTTGTTCTTAGGGTTTGGAGTTTCATAGGTTCACATTTTAAAAAAATTATTTTTAGGCTCAATTATGGTGTGGGGCTTAATGTTTATTAGGTTTATTTAAGGTTAGGTTTTCGGGTTCTTGTTAAAAGGGTTTTTTCCTAGTCTTTATAAAGGTTTCATAGGGTTTATTCTTAAGGTATATATTTTAGGATTTTAGGTTTTAGGGTATTAGGGTTTATAAGGGTGTAAGGTTTAGAGTTTTTTTTAGGATTTACGATTTAGTGTTTCTTCTTGTTTCTTATCGTATGTCAGGGTTTCTTGGTTTCTTCAGAGTTTAGAAAGATTTTAGGGGTTTAATGATTTTTTTAAAAGGTTTCTTTGTTCATGGTTTTAAGGACAAAGGTTTAATGTTTAGTAGGTATAGGGTTTCGAGTTTTAGGTAAGAGTTTCTTTTAGGATTTATGGTCTTTTTTTAGTTTATCATTTTTATGATTAAGGTTTTTAAATGTTTTAAGGGTCTCTTAGGTCTTTTTAAGATTTTGGATTTCTTATGATTAAGGGTTACCGTAGGTTTAAATGTTTAGGATGTTGGTTTTAAAGAAAACTATTGTGTGTTTTTGTGTAGTATAAGTTTTGGGGTATTTAAAGTTAAGGCTTAGGGTTTTAAAGCTATTATTGTGTGTTTTGTGGTATTAAAGGGTTTTAGGATTGCTTTATTGTTAAGAGTTGAGAATTTAAAGAGTTTCTTAAGATATACATTTTTTTTTCTTCTGTTTTGGATTTCCTAGAGTTTATAAAGATTTAGGGGTCATGCTTAAGATTTTCGAAAGTTTTTTTTTTAGGTTTAGAGGAATTTTTGGTATGGGTTTTTTTTAGAGAGTTTTTTAGGATCTTTATAGTTTTTTTATTTTAACGATTTAGGGTTTAAGGTTTAGGGCTTTTAAAAAGGGGGTTATGGGGTTTTTACCCGGGTAATCGGGTTTTTACACTTGTGTTGGCTTTTTTAAATGTTTATATTTTTTTTAATCTTAAGAATTTAGAAGCCCTAGGTTTTGGTGAAAATGGTTTAGGGTTTGTTAGGTCTAGATTTTAGCATTTTGGTTCTGAATCTAGTTTTTATTTTTAGGTTTTTTATTTAAGTGTTTTTTAAGATTAA